>QPMI01000316.1:0-56848 GCA_004431415.1 Cyanophora paradoxa | reverse complement strand
CGGGGGCGTGCGGGGGCGGCGGGGGCGGCTCCGGGGCGTGGAAGAAGCCGGAGCGGAGCCAGGCGGCGTCGGCCGGCTCGACGAGGGCCGCCTCGTGCTCGGGGACGCCCATCTCGAGCCGCGGCTCCGCCGGCGCCGGCCCGTGGCTCCGCTCCTCCGCCTCCCGCTCCCGCTCAGCCTCAACGCACGCGTGAAAGGACCAGAGCGGGGAGTAGACGTAGGTGACGCTGGGGACGGTGGTGAGCCAGAGCTCCTTGGCAAGGAGCTCCTCCGAGCGGACGACGAAGCCCGTGGCAGCCGGCCACGCGCGCGCCGCCTCCGCCTCCGCCATCGCCTCCAGGCCCACGTGCTGCGTGTACACCGCCAGTCCGATCAGCGCCCCTGCGCCCCGCCCCCGAGCATGCCCGTGAGTCCACCGCGCCGCAGTCGGGACCGGCAGCTGCAGTCGCGGCAGCCGCACCGCCGCACAGGAACGAGGTCCACGGGGACGGGTCGTGATCCACGAATACGCCCTCGCTCCACTCGCTCTGCTCGCTCCTCGAGCCCTGCTCCTCCTCTGCTCTGCCGCCTCCACCCGCGTCGTTGCAATTCGCGCCGGCGCCGCTGCCCTCGTCGCGGCCCTCGCTCCTCGAGCTCTCGACCGGCCTCGTCGTCAACTCGCCCGGCGGCGTCGTTCCCGACGGCGGAGCCGCGCGTGCGGCCGACTGACTGATCCGCCGCTCCGCGTACGCCGCCGCGCGGCTGCGGCCCGGCAGCGGCAGCGTGTACGCGCACGCCGCGGGTCGCAGTCGGCCGGCCAAGCGCGCGGACGCCCGCGCCAGCAGCATCGATATCTGGCGAGCGTCCCGCCGGCGCCGCCGGCAGTTGGGCGCCGATCGCAACTAGTACTGCACTGTATCCCCCCGCCGCGGCCCCCGGCCCCGGGCCTCCTCCTGCCCTCTGCCGACACCCGCTTCCGTAACACAACGTCCGCGCACATATGGAGTTTAATTGATTTCTAGGAACGCGTCTCGCGCGCGAGCATGGCGCGCGCCCGAGGCGCCGCGCGCGCGTCGACGTCGACGCGTACGTACACGCCCGGCCCATGGCCAAGAGCTCGAGGGCCGCGCGCGCCCTCAGCGGATCAGTGGGGCGCCTGCCTGCCGCGGCTGGCGATCTCGGCGAGGTTCGCCCCGCTCCGCGTCGGCTTCGGGAACGCGCTCAGGTCGAGGCGCCCCGCCTGCGCATGCGCGCGAGAGGCTCAGGCGCCGCTCAACCAGAGTGCGCCGCCCCGCCCCCGCGCGCACCTCCGGCGGCGGCTCCCACTCCTCGACCTGCATGCCCGCCGCTCAGGCCCTGCGCGGCGGGCGTCTGTCGCGGGCGGACCTCCGCGCGGTAGGGGTGCCAGCCCTTGGGGTGCAGGCCTGGCCGAGGGGGCGTGCAGTGAGATTGCGGTCGCCGGCGCCATGTCAGCATGGCCACGGAAGCTCGAGCTCGAGTCGGGCATGGGCGGGGCAGCGGGGCGAGCGGACGGTGCCCGGGGTGGAAGTCGAAGGCGTGCTCGGTGCCCGTCATGTTCTTCGAGGGCCGCTCCTCGTAGAAGGGGTGCGCGCGGCGGTGCGCGGGGTCCGCCTCCAGCACAGGCGGCGGCTCGTCCCTCGTGTGGTGCAGCCAAGCGAACCTGCGCGGAGTAAGATGCCCACGGCGTGTCGCGGAGCGGCTACGAGTTAGAGCGATAGCGCGCGTTCGAGGATTTCACCAGCAGGGGTCCTGCTCGCTAGCGTCCGCGCCCGTTGCGTCGCCCTACCGTAGATCACTCGCATGCGCAGACATGCAGCAGACGTGCGGAGCAAGCACGCACCGCGTACTCGATCCAGCGGTCGTGCAGGTTCGGCGCCTTGCCGCCACGCTCATCTTCTGCGAAGATTGTGGGCACGAACCGCTGCATGCGCAGCCCGGGGGCGCTCGCGGCGAGCGCGAGGAGCTCGGCAGGGAGGGAGCGCTTGAATATGCAGGAGCAGAAATCGAGACTAATTAACAAAACGAACCGAAGTAGCGATTTCCCTGTCGCAACGACTCGTAAAAAGCACGTTTAAGCCGCGCAATTGGAACACAGGCTCGACGAGCGCGGTACGCGGCGAGTCCGAGGCTCCGCGCATTGCTTAAGAGAGCGCCGCACCACAGAGTCGACTCCGACGAGCCTCCCCGGTCTGCGAGACAGCGCTTCAGGCGCTGGCGGTGCGCGCTTTTGAAGCGGGGAAATGCACCTAAGCTCGCCCTTCATCTGGAGCAAGCGCCGCGTTGCAAAACGCAGGCCGCTGGTGCGTATGTCTCCCGTAAACGCCCGGATCATGGTTGCGGTCTTTGAAGAAGAAGAAGAAGAAGAAGAGTATGTTTGAACCTGTACGCCGCCCCCCCCCCCCCCCCCCGCCCCAACATCTGCACGATGCTGTACGCCCCCCGCGGCATGTCCCCCCTTTGAACCCAGCATAGTGGGCCAACGTACCGTCCCGCACCCGGCCGGCGCTTGTAGCCTCCGCGGAAGAGGTCCTAGCTTTGGCAAAAATGGAGGTTCATGGCCGTGTTCAGGCGTTCGTGCCGCCAGCCGTTCCTGCGGCTCGCGGAGACCGCGCCAGCCGCCGCGGCTTCGCGTTCGCCCCCGGCGCTTGTCTCGTGATTTCAGTGGGCGCCAACCGGAATTCTAGGTCCGGGCCGCGCCTCTTGTCCGGTCGCTCTATCATTTTTTCCCGCGGCTGATGGCCTAGACGCGCAGCCGCCCGGGGAAACGCCGGAGCGTCCATTCGAAAGGGGCAAATACCTCCAATGTTCTCCAGCCCTCAACGCTCGTCGGGCGGTCGAACTGGACGCCGGCGGCGCGGTTCTTCTTCTCCGGCGAGGGGAGCCTCGCCGCGCTGGTCGCCGCTGCTGCAGCGGCGAGCAGGCAGTCGGACGCTCAAGAAGCTTTCTTCATCAATGCGGTGGCTCCCCTTAGCTATCTTCCCCACGCGCCGCCGCTCACCTCTCTCTCTCTCTCTCTCTCTCTCTCTCTCTGCTCTCTCGCAGATCTTCGGCTGGCTGAGCCGGCAGCGCGAGCCTGTTGATATCGAGAAGCGGGATCGTACTCCCCTCGAGGTCGTGTTTGAGCTCATGAAGAGCGCCGTCTTCACGCCGGTGGACAGCATCTTCTCGGTACGCGACCGCGCGGCGCTCCCGCCCTTCTCACCTCTTTTCTGCGGCGACGCAGTTCGTGCGCTCGCTCGGCTCGGACAACGGGTACAGCCAGGCGTCCCCCTACTACGACAGCAAGACCAGCAGCCGCGTCTACTACGCGGTGCGGACGCCGCGGCCCCGCCACGCCCCGCCGGCGGCGCCTGACGGCTCGGCGGTGCGGGGGGCGCAGTGGGAGCAGAAGGTGCGGACGCAGACGACGGAGGGCTTCAGCACGGAGGAGCGGGCGATGAACTTCGAGTTTCGGCGGAAGAAGCGGGTGGACGAGGAGGCGGAGGCGGCGGCGGCGGCGGCGCGGGCGGCGCAGGAGGAGGAGGACGAGCGGCGGCGGGCGGAGTCGAGCGCGTGGAGCCAGTGGAACGCGGCGCGCTCCTCGGCGACGGGCCCCGAGGCGGCGCCCTCCTGGTTCAAGCCCCCGAGCGCCTCCAACAACGTCGAGGACCGCGAGACCTACAGGCGCCCCCGCCGCCCCGCCCCGCCCCGCCCCCCGTGCGAGCCCCCCGCAGGAAGTGGGCGGGCTGGATCAAGCAGCAGGCGCAGCAGGCGGCGGCGCAGCAGGAGGCGTTTCGGGCGGCTGCGCAGCACGCGCAGCGCAACTGGAATGACCACATGTGTAGGCCCCGCCGCGCCCCGCGGGGCCGTGGGGGGGCGGGGCCGAGCCTGGGCCCCGGGGCGCAGCGGCGAACTGGGCGTCGTACTACGAGCGGAAGATGCGTGAGCCGGCGGAGGACGGCAGCAGCGGCCGCACGGGCTTCTCCGAGGAGAACGCGTGGAACGCGTACAAGGCCCAATGGGGCAAGGACCAAGAGCGGGTGCGGGCGACCCGCCGCCCCGCCCCCCGCGCGGCGGGGCGCCGACGGGGGGGGCGGCTGGGCAGTGGGCCGAGCGACAGGCCTACAAGGCGAACTATTACTCCTCGTCCTCCTCCTCTTCGAGCGGCTCCTGGTCCTACCAGCAGTACGGGTGCGCCGCGCCGCACGGCGCCCCGGGGCGGGTGCGGGGCGGGGGACCGAGGCGGGGCGGGCAGGTACCAGGACTACGGGCGGACGAACTGGGGGGCGCGGAGCTCGAACCGGGCGGGGTGGGAGGAGGAGAAGGGGGAGGACGGGTTCGGCTTCTACGCGCGCAACGCGGAGTTCCAGCACATGGACCTCTACTCCATCCTCGAGGCCCGCCCCGCCCCGCCCCGCCCCGCGCGGCGTGGCGTGGGGTGGCGTGGGTGCGAGGGCGGGGCGGGGGCGCAGGTGCAGAACGGGTCGATGGCGTCGGCGGCGGACATCAAGGAGGCGTACCGGCGCCAGGTGCGCAAGTGGCACCCTGACGTAGCCGAGGACCGCGAGCGCGCCCGCACCTTCATCGTCGAGATCAACTTCGCCTACGAGGCCCGCCCCGCCCCGCCCCCCGCCGCCCCGGCCCCTTCCCGAGGCCCCGCCCCCGTCTCACGCGCGTGCGCGCCCCGCAGATCCTCTCCGACCCCGCCAAGAAGAGCCTCTACGACAAGCACGGCTCCTCCGTGTTTAGCCGCCGCTAGCCTGCGGCCCCCCGTCCCCCTTTTTCTTTCCATCTTGCAGTGCTTTGTATCTCGTAGACAACAGACCCATTTGAACTATACGTAGCCGCGGCGGCTGCATCTATGACAAGCCGCCGTCCGCGTGAGAGATGTGCTTGTACAGAGATCAGGCATAGGATTAGCCCTGTAAGTTTACGCGCCAGCTTTGTGATTTCTTCGAAAAAATACATCGTTCTAGTCAATCGCTTTGGTGGCGCAGCCTCCCGCTCAGCGGCTAGCGCTTCTACTGGGCGCCTGCCAGCGGCGGTGCGGGGGGCATGCGGTGCGATCGCGAGGCGCAGCCTGGCAGGCCGCCGGGCGCCTGGCCCCGCTCCGAGGCTCAAGCTTAAGCCGCTGAGCTTCGAGATTTCATGGTGTTCTTGAGATCTAGATGCCATGATGATCATTGAGTCTTCAAGCCTTCGAACTTCAGTGAACTTCGGAAGTCGGAAGCCTTGAAGGCCAAAGCTTGCTCAGGCCTGCCGAGTCCGGCGCCGGCGCCCCATCATGGCATGGCCACTGCCTACGCCCCGGGCCCCTCGGAGCTCACGGGGCTGCAGCTGACTCACTGAGTCTGGGCCCGGGGCCCGGGTCCACTGCAGCTGGCCACTGCAGCCTGGCAGCCAGTGGGCCGCGCCATATGCATCATCATGGCATTGGGCAACTCACGAAGTAACTCATTCCGAAAGTTCATCATGGCACTGCGGCCCGGCGGCATGTCATGATGCCAATGATGACCACTGCCACTGTACTGCGCGCGGCAGCCGCTGAGCTGCGGCATCAATGGTTCTGGCCATGGGCAGAACGGGCCATGGCGAGGGATCCAGAGCCTCGGAGAGGCCGGGACAAGAAATCGGAATTCGAAGGGCGAGAAGGAGGGAGCGGAGAGCTCCAGGGAGGCCGGGAGATCTAGGAGGGGGGGGGGGGGGGGGGGGGGGGGGGGGCGCGGGGGGGGGGGGGAAATTGCGGTGGAATTCCATTGCCCATGCCCGTGCATATGCCATGGGTATGGGTATATGGGCATATGCACGGGCAGGAGTGTGGGTCTGGGCATTGGAGGGCGTGTCGGGTTGACGATCAGGGGGCCGGGTGGGGGGCGTGGGGCCTGGCGAGGTCGGCGATGACGGCGGCGGCGGAGGCGGCGGCGACGGCGGCCCCCGCGAGGGCCATCAGCACCGCCAGCCCCGCCCGCAGGGGCCCCACTCGGGGCCCGCAGATGCGCGCGTAGAAGAGGGGCGGCAGGATGGTCGTCATGAGGGAGATCGCGAAGGAGCCGACGAGGCTCGTGAAGAGCGCGAACGACTCCGTGAAGAGCGCCGCGCAGCCGGCCGTCGTCAGCACGATCCCCACGCGCAGCGCCGCCACCAGCGGGCCCCCCGCCGCCGGCGACCCCTCCTCGCCCCCGCCCCCGCCGGCCTCGGCGTCGGCATGGGTATGGGTATATGGGCATATGCACGGGCAGGAGTGTGGGTCTGGGCATTGGAGGGCGTGTCGGGTTGACGATCAGGGGGCCGGGTGGGGGGCGTGGGGCCTGGCGAGGTCGGCGATGACGGCGGCGGCGGAGGCGGCGGCGACGGCGGCCCCCGCGAGGGCCATCAGCACCGCCAGCCCCGCCCGCAGGGGCCCCACTCGGGGCCCGCAGATGCGCGCGTAGAAGAGGGGCGGCAGGATGGTCGTCATGAGGGAGATCGCGAAGGAGCCGACGAGGCTCGTGAAGAGCGCGAACGACTCCGTGAAGAGCGCCGCGCAGCCGGCCGTCGTCAGCACGATCCCCACGCGCAGCGCCGCCACCAGCGGGCCCCCCGCCGCCGGCGACCCCTCCTCGCCCCCGCCCCCGCCGGCCTCGGCGTCGGCCTTGCGGGGGAGGGCAAGGGAGGAGAGGGTGAGGACGAGGGGCAGTCCCACCTGCCTTGCCGTCAGCCCGGCCCGGCGCGGCGCGGCGCGGGGCCGGGGCGGGGCGGGGCGGGGCGGACGACGGGGAAGGTCAATGCCACGACGGCGCTCATGCTGAGCTGCGGAGGACGGGGGCGCGCTCAGCGGGCGCTCGGCGCTTCGGGAGGGGCCGGGGGGCGGGCGCCTGGACGGCGACGGCGGTGTAGCCTTTGGTGATGTTGAGGACGACGATCTGCTGCGTGCGCGCCCCGAAGGCGGCGTAGGCGGCGACGGAGAAGGCCGTGTAGAAGGCCAGCACCGCCCCGATCGCCCAGTCCAGCACCCGCCCGAACGAGGCCGACCCGCCCCCGCCCCCGCCCCCGCCCCCCGGGGAGCCGGGCCCCGAGCCCCGCATGGCGTCCTCCATCGGGAAGACCTGCGGGGCGGGCTCGGGGAAGGGCGGGGCGGGAGGGGCGGACGGGGGCGGGGCGGGGCGGGCGGACGGCGGTCTGGACGGTGAAGGAGAAGGTGGCGACCCCGAAGAAGACCCCCACGCCCTCCGGGATCGCCAGCGCCGGCCCCTCCCGCGCCCCCTCTGCAGCCCCGTCGCCCCTCGCGGCCGCCGCGGGGGTGGGCGGGGGCGCACGGCTCCACTCGTCGTAGCCGGCGGCGAGGACGGCGGCGCAGCTGACGAAGAGGACGGCGTTCCCCAGCGCGCTCACCAGCGCCACTAGCCGCCGGCCTGCCCCGCCCCTCAGCGGGGCGGGGCGCGGGGGGCGCGGGGCGGGGCCGGGGGCGCGCTGTTGGAGACGTTGAGGAGGACGAGGACGGGGCAGGCGGCGGCCAGCCAGCCCCGCACCGAGAGCTGCCCCAGACGCGTCAGCTGCGGGCGCGGGGAGCAGGCGTGGGGCGGGCGGGCCTGGGGGAAGACGCTGGCGAGGGAGGAGGCGATGACGAGGTTGAACGAGACGAGCGCCCCCCACAGCCCCGCCACGATCTGCCCGCCCCGCCCGTCCCTCGCAACGCGCTCGCCCGGGCGCGGCGAGGGCCGGACGCCGGCACGCGCACGGAGAAGAGCACGGCGCCCCGGCCCAGCGCCCCGTACGCCTCCCGCCCGATGTCAGCGAAGCAGTCCGGCCCCTGCACACGCCCGCGCAGTGTTCAGAACGTCACCGCGTGCAGGCCCCCGCGGGCCGCACCGAACACCCGGAATCTCGACGCGATGCGAGGAGCATCCTGCAAGACACCCTGCGGAGCGTTAGCCCAGCGCTAGCCAAATGGCGTACGCGCTGCCACGTACCGGCACACAGCAGCCAAAAAGCAGAAGAAGAAAGTGCCCAAGACGATCCCGCATCGCGAGACGGCGTACGGCAGCGCGAGAACGCCGGCGCCTGCTGAGGGTCGAACCGGCCGCTGGAGCGCGGCCGCAGCGATCTAGCAAGCGCTGCACGCACCGGTGAAGGTTTTGACGAGGGCACCGAAGACGGCGAGCGGGCTCAGGCCCTCGGGCTCGGATTTTGGGCTCGACAGGAGCGGCGTGCGCTCGGAAGGCATCGGGGGCTGGTGAATGAGCCGTCGATTGGATCAGCACGCTTCAAAAGTCGCGCATGTACTGCTACCGCTCGTGTGACCTCGCTGGGCCTGTGACGAGCTCGCGAAGCGCGCCTACCCACCAGTGATCTCTTCCCCCGATGCTGGGTGGGTACAAGTGCACCGACCGCAATGCTGGCGCTGCAGGCCCGGAGGCCAGCCGGGCAAATGGGTGGATCGGGCGCGCTGCGCGCTTGGAGGATCGGGCAACTGGGCGTGCGCGGCGTGAAGCATGTTCCCGCCCACGGCCCGTATGCATCGTACAAGCTTCGCCTTGATGAGCACCGCCTGCGGCCGGACGAGGAGCAAGGCGCGCTCCTGTTGAAGGTGCGATGTCCGCCGAGCGGTCGGCGCTGGCCGACGTCTGACGTCGCGTACGCAGCTCGACGATCTGCACCAGAAAATCGCGCACCACGGGAACTGGCGTAAAGAGATGCTGGCCAAGATCGACGCCGAGGAGCGCGCGCGGCGGATGCTCGTGGGGGCCAGCGCTGCGGCGAAGCGGGAGGGGGCGGTGCACGCGGCGCCTGTGGGGCCCGTGGCGGCGGGGGCGAACTCGAAGCTGCACTCGTCGCTGCCGAAGGGCCTGCCGCCGGTCCTGACGGCGGAGCTGGCGGCGCTGGCGGAGGGGGCGCCGCGGGAGGAGGCGGCGCTGGTGGAGACGGCGGCGGGGGCGCTGACGCACGCGGAGGCGGAGCTGATGGCGGGGACGCCCCGCGGGCTCTACATCCACGGGCCCGTCGGCAGCGGGAAGACGCTGGCGCTGGACCTCTTCCACGGGAGCGCGGGCGGCGACGTCTCGAAGCGGCGCGCGCACCTCTCCGACTTCATGCTCGACCTCCACCGCCGCCTCCACGACCTCGCCCCCGCCGGCCGGCCCCTCTCCAGCGCGCCCCGCCCCGCACCGCCCCGCCCCGCCCCGGGGGCGCTGAGTGCGGGGCACAGACCCGGTGCGGGCGGTGGCGAAGAGGATGGCGGAGGAGCACTGGCTGCTGTGCCTGGACGAGCTGCTGGTGGCGGACGTGGCCGACATGCTCCTCCTGCGCGCCTTCCTCCGCGCCTTCTTCGCCCGCGGCGGCGTCCTCGTCACCACCTCCAACCGGCCCCCCGACGAGCTCTACGCGGGGGGGTACAACCGCTCGCTCTTCCACCCCGCCATCCGGCCCGTCCCGCCCCGCCCCGCCCCGCCGACCGCGCTGCCTCGCTGCGGCTGACGGGGGCGGGCGGGCAGGCTGCTGAAGGAGCGGTGCGACGTGCACCACCTCGGGCGCACCGGCACCGACTACCGCCTCCTCACCACCGCACGCCCCCGCACCCTCCCCGGCCCCCTCCCCCGGCCCGCCGAGCGGCTGAGGCGGGGCGCGGGGCGCAGCGGGGCCCGATGCGGCTGCACTTCGAGACGCTGACGCGGGCGGGGCGGCACGAGGTGGAGGCCCTCTTCGAGGAGCTCGCGGGGGCGCCCCTGCGCCGCGCCCCCGCCTTCCCCCTCGCCGTCCCCGGCACGGGGCGCGTGCTGCGGCTGCCGCACGCGGCGCCGGGGGCCGGGGTCGCCTGGGCGGCCCACGAGGACCTCCTCGCCGCCGACGCCGGCCCCGCCGACTTCGCCGCCCTCGCCCGCGGTCCGCCCCGCCCCGCCCCGCCCCGCCCGCGGGGCTACCGCCGAGGGGGCCGGGGTGCGCGGGGCAGGCTTCCACACGGTGTTCCTGGTGGGGGTGCGGCGGCTGGGGCGCCGGGAGGAGGGGCGGCGGCTGGCGGCGCTGGTGGACGCGCTGTACGACGCCGGCGTGCGCCTCGTCCTCCAGAGCGACGGGCCCCCGGAGGCCCTCTTCCCCGCCCCGGCCCCGCACCGTCCGCCCGCTTCCGCCCCGCCCGCCCCCTCCAGCCCCGACGCCCCGCGGCTCGTGCGCAGGCGGGGCGCAGGGCGAGGGCTCCCTCGAGGACGCCCCAAGGCGGCGCCCGCGGCCGGTGCGGGCACGCGCCGGAGGCGGAGGCGGGGGCCGGGGCCGGGGCGCAGGGCGGGGACGGGGAGGAGCGGGCGCTGGTGGTGCGCCGGGCGGTCTCGCGGCTGCGGGAGATGCAGTCCCTCGAGTACGCCCTCCGCCACCGCGAGCGCCACCTCTGGCGCCGCGGCCGCGCCCCGCCCGCACCCGAGGCCCACCCGCACCCGCACCCGCACCCCCCGCCCGCCGCCGCCCACCGCTAGCTTCTCAACGACTGCTGCCGCGACTCTGGCGTCACTCTGCTGCCAGGCTGCGGCGCCTGCCTAAATTCAAATCCTCGACTGCTGCGGCGACTCTGCCCCCAGGTCCCGAGTCCGCCTCTACCCCCTCCTCGGCGACCTTTGCACCGGGGGCGCCTTCTCCCGGCTCCAGCTTCCTCAGAGCTTGAACACGCATGTACCGGTTTTCAAGGCTCCGAATTCGAGCTCCGATGATCATGAATCATGATCCGGATCCCCGCTCGCGGCCGCGTATACGTAGGCCGCGGTAGGCGGCGTAACGGCTCGGCGCAATTTTTCGGAGCAGCTGCAGCCGCCGCCAACGCCGCTAAGCGAACTGCCTGAGAGCCTCCTTCCTGGGTCGGAGAGCTGGTTCCTCGTCTGGCTGATCTCTGATCGGACGCTCGGCGGCGCTGGCAGGGCGACAGCTGCAGCTGCAGCTTAGCTCCGCCGATCGGCTGGGGCAGCGGGCGCGAGCGTTCGTGCAAGCGCATTAGCTTTCAGTTCGCAGCCGCAGCAGCACGTTCAGCGCAGTGCATGCACTTGACCCAGGTTGTGCCCATCGGTGCGCCCCATCGAGACGCTCCCCGATGAGCGCTCGGGCGCTCGTGGCCTCAAAACCCGGCTTGTTCGTTGCGCAGGAGCGCGGGACATGGCGGAGGCGAAGAACGACGTGACTGTGGTGTCCGTGGCGAACCCCGCGCCCCCGGCGGTCGCCGCGCACGCGGGGAACTCGAAGAAGAAAGTGGCGCGGGCGGAGAGCATCGTCGTCAGCGACAAGGTCGCCGAGGGTGCGCCGAGACGCGCGGCGGGGCCTGCCTCGGGCGGCCCTGACGGGGGCCCCGGGGCGGGGCGGCAGGCGGGTTCGCGTCGGTGCACACGGCGGAGTACAGGGGGCGGCAGATGGCGGTGAAGCGGGCGCGGTCGATTTGGATCAAGGACACGGCCGCCGTCGAGCAGATGCAGCGCGAGATGGAGGCCCGGCCCCGCCCCCCCGCACCCCCGCCCGCCCGGCGCCCTGCGGCGGCGCTGAAGGGCGAGCGGGGCGCAGGCGGAGGCGGACTTCCTGGGGCAGCTGGACCACCCGAACATCATCAAGACGGAGGGGATCGTCTCGGGGGCCGACCGCCCCATGCTCCTCGTCGAGAAGGTCGAGGGGAAGACCCTCCAGCAGATGTCCGCCCGCCCCGCCCCGCCCCGCCCCGCCCCGCCCCGCCCCGCGCCGGGAGCGGGCGGGCCGACGCGGGGCGGGGGCGCAGCCTGCACGAGGAGGGCGGCTCCTTTCCCACCAACGAGGCCGTCCTCGAGGCGCGCCGGCGCCCCCCACTCCCCTCCCCTTCCCGCCTTGGGGCGGGGCGAGGGGGCGGGGCGGGGCGGCAGGTGCTGCTGCCCCTGGCGGAGGCGATGGCGTACCTGCACGACCGCGGCCTCATCCACCGCGACCGTCCGCCCCGCCCCCCCCGCCCCGCGGCCGCCCCGCCCGCTCCTCGGGCTCACGCCCCCCACAGTCAAGGCGGGCCCCGCCCTCGCCCGGGCCGCCCCGCGGGGGCGCTGACTGCGCGGCAGAGCCCGAACGTGATGATCACGGCGAAGGGGCGGGTGGTGAAGCTGCTGGACTTTGGCCTCTGCCGCCGAGTGCCCCAGGACGGCCGCATGACGCCCCGCACCGGCTCCCTCCGCTACGCCGCCCCCGAGGTGCCCCGGCCCGCCCGCCAGCCCGCCCCCGCGCGGCAGCCGGGGCGAGCGGGAGGGGCGGGGCCGGCAGGTGCTGCGGGGGGAGCCGTACGGGTTCGGGGCGGACGTGTTCGCGTGGGCGTGCCTCGCCTTCGAGGTCATCTCGGGGCGCGTCCCCTACGCCGGCCTGCCCCAGGAGCAGGCCGCCGCCATGGTCGCCACGCAGGGCGCCCGCCCCTGCCCCAACATGCGCGCCCCGCCCCCCTCCCCTCCCCCCTCTCCCCCTCCGCCCGGCAGGTCTGAGGCGGGGGCGGGGGGCAGCATGCCGGCGCGGAACTGCTGCCGGGACCTGGGCCAGCTGCTGATGGCGTGCTGGGCGGAGGAGCCGGCGCAGCGGCCCTCGTTCGCCCAGATCGTCCTCCGCCTCGGCGCCATCGCCGCGGAGCGCAAGGCCTCGAACGCATCCGCCAAGGCCAACTGCAAGTGCCTCCTCATGTAGCCCCCTCCCCCGTCCTCCGCTTAGTCCTTTCCAGTTCGTAGTACGTGCCGTGCCTGCATTCGCGTGTCGACCTCCCTGTATAGTTTTTTTGCCCTCGTGTTTCAGTTTCTGGATTTCAAGTTCGCAGGTTCTAAAGCCCGGACTAGAAGACCGTGAGACTTTTGACTTCTGGGCTTCTGACGATCGAATAGCGTAGTAGTAGTGTAAGTAACTTAGTAAGCCGCGCCTAGTACGGTAGCCTAGTAGTAGGGCCCACTGCCCATAGTGCATCCGCGCCGAAGTTCGGAATAGATGTGCGTGTGCGATCGATTTCTCTTTGACGTTGAAACTGAAACTAATCGCTGTTGCTGCTTCAAAGAAGGCCTTGGGTTCTGTGAGCTATTGATTCTTGAGTGGTATGACGGTCTAGGCTACGGATATGGATCCAAAACTGTCTGGGAGGCGTGGGGGCGCACGCGCGCGGTTCGCAGGCCTAGGTGTGGGGGGCATGCCGCAGGAGGGGCGGCGTGTTGGCAGGGGCAGGTAGCGGGGGGGCGGGGGCGGGGGCGGGTCAGAGGGCGGGCTTGGAGGCGGAGCGGAGGCGGGGGAACGGGGGCGGGAGGGGCGCGAAGAGGGGCGAGGCGACGAGGGGCGTCGGCGGGGCCCGGGGCGTCGAGCCGCCGTAGAGGGGCGAGGGCGGCTGCGGAGCGCGCGCCGCCGACTCGTCGTTCAGCTGCCGCCGCAGCTCCTCGTTCAGGTCGTTCGCGATCTCCAGGCGCTGCCGGGGGCGGGGCGGTCAGGGGGCGCCGCGGGGGCGCTGCGGGGGCGGCGGGCCCGCCTCGAACATCTGCAGGAGGCGCAGGTCATGAGCCTTGAGGACGCGCCGCAGCTCCCGGTTCTCCCCCCGCGCCGCGTCCCGCTCCCGCAGCGCCTCTGCCGGCCCCGCCCCGCGTCAGCGGCGGCCTGCGAGCGGGGCGAGCGGGGCGGGGGGCGGGCGGGGGCGGACGGTCGAGGCGGGCGGCGAGGTCGGCGAGGCGGGCGGCGAGCTCGTCCTCCCGCAGCAGCCGCTCCACCTCCCGCACCGAGAGCCGCCGCTCCAGCCCCGCCCCGCCCGCCCCGCCCCGCCCCGTTCTCCGGCGGCGGAGCCTCCGCGGGCGCTGCAGCCGCCGGCGCCGGGGCCCCGCCGGCTCCCTGGCTGCCGCTGCCGGCATCTCTGCCGGCCCCGCCCCTGCAGCCGGCGCTGCAGGCGGGCGGGGGCGGGCCGCGCCCGGGGAGGAGGGGCGGGGCGAGGGGCGGCGGGAGGGCGGGCGGCTGGGGCGGAGGGAGAGGGGCGTGAGGGGGGCGGAGGCGGCGGGGCGGAGGGGAGGGAGGCGGCGCTGGGCACGGCGCTGGGCGCGGCGCTGGCGGGCGTCTCGGGCGACGAGAGCTCCGGCGGCGGCACGCGCGGCGGCGACGGCGGCGCGCGCGCCTTGGGCGGTGGCCCGCGCGGCTGCCGGCGCGTGAGGCGGGGCGGCGGGCGAAAAGCGGGGCGGCGGACCTCGGAGTGGCGTCGCGCCCGAGGGCGATGAGGGGCGGGGAGGGCGGGGGCGAGGGGAGCGGGGCGGGCGGGGAGTCGCCGGCCCAGTGCGCCCCGCACCGCCCTCGTCCTCCGACTCGTCCGACTCGGGGACGGCGGCGCCCGCGAAGGCGCCGGCCGGGAGGGGCCCCGGGTGGCCCTCCGCGAGCCCTTGCGCCGCCGCACGGAGCCGCGCCGCCCGCCGCCTCCTCCACCAGCGACGCCAGCCCCGCCGCCGCCGCCGACGCCGGCGCCGCCTCCGCGCCGGCCCGCGGCCCCGCCGTGCTGGCGGGCGCGGCGGCGGGAGCGGCCGGCGAGGCGGGCCGCGGCGGCGCAGACGGCTCCTCCGGGCTAGCGCGGGCGGGGGCGGAGGCGGGGGCGGGCGGCGGTGCGGAAGGCGCGGGGGCGGGGCTGGGCGGGAGGGCACGAGCTTCGGGGCGGGGTCTTGGGAGCGGGCGAGCGGGCCGTCGGGGCGGGCGCCGGCCGCGGGGAGGCGGCGACGGGCGTGGAAGGGCGCAGAGGAGAGGCGGCGAGGGGCGTGCCGGGGCGGCGAGGGAGGCGGAGGGGCGGGGAGGGGCGGGGCGAGGCTGGAGCGCGGGGTGGAGTGCGGGGCGGGGAGGGGAGGGCGGCGTCGGGGCGGCGCGGGGAGGCGGCGGGGGAGAGGGCCGCCTGCTCCTCGCCCAGGGCCGCCAGCGAGGAGGCGGCCGAGGCGGCGCGGCGGACGGCCCCGCGGGGCGCCGGGGCGGGGCCGGCGGCCTCCTCGGCTCCTCCTCCTCGTCGCTCCAGCCCGAGTGCGAGATGCCCGAGCGCCAGTTCGGGCCCTGCGCCGCCTCAGCCCCCGCGGGGCGGGGCGGGCGGGCAGGGGCACGGGGTCCGGGATGCTGGCGATCTCGTCGAGGTCGTCGTCGCGGGCGGCGAGGGAGCCGGCCGACGGGCGCGCCGGCAGCGAGCCCCGGTGCCCCGACCGCCCCCGCTCCGACCGCAGCGACCGCGCGCTCGTCAGCGGCGCCTCCTCCCCGCCCTCGCTCCGCCTCGCCGGCCCGCCGCCGCCGCCGCCGCCGCGCGCGGCTCCTCGGGCTCGGCGGGGGCGGGGGCCAGGGCGCGCGCCCGGGAAGGGGGCGCGCTCGGCCAGCTCGGGGGCGGGGGCGAGGAGGAGGGAGGGTGCGGAGGAGCGGCGCGAGGAGGGGGCGCTCGGGCTGGGGCGCCCCGGCGAGGAGGCCCCGGGGCGGGGCGCCAGGAAGGGGCCGGCGTGCACCGGCAGCCCCGCCCCGCACCGCCACTCCCCGGAGAGCCGCAGCGGCGTCCCCGCGCCCCCGCTCCACTCCCCTCCCCGCGGCGTCGCCGGCGTCGCGGGGAGCCCCGCGGGGGGCGGCGCGAGGCTCCCCCCGCACGAGCCCCGCGGCGAGCGCGAGGCGGGGGATGCGGCGAGGGGGGGCGCGCCGGCAGGGCCCCCGTTGCAGGACAGCGCAGGGCCCGGGGAGGAGGGCGCAGGGGGTACGGCGGGGCTCTCGGGAAAGGTGAGGGTGCAGGGGGCGCAGGGGGAGAAGGGGAAGGGGGCGGGGCCGACGGAGGAGCGCCCCGCGCTCTTCTCCGCGTCGAAGGCGGCGGAGGAGCGGCGGAGGGCGGCCTGCGCCGGCGGCGTCGGGGGCCGCCCGATGGCGAACCCGTCGTTGTCCCGCTTGTCGGAGAACGAACGCCCGATGTCGGAGAAGAGGACGGGGCGAGGCGCGATGCCCGCCGAGGCCCGCCGCGCCTTCACGCCCAGCGCCTCCGACGCCCGCCGCCTCACGGGCTCCGTCCGCACCCGTCGCTTTCGCTCCGGCGCCGTCGGGGGCGTCGCGTGCTCCGCTGCCCGCGGCGGCGCGAGGGAGATGCTTGTGCGCAGCAGCGAGGCGGAAAGAGTCGGAAGTTTGGGCGGTCCGCGCCCCGTGAGAGGCGCTTCGTCAACTGCGACTCGCTTCCGGGACTCTTCCTCCGCATCTTCGCGCTGACGCCGCAGGGCTGCCTCCGTGGATTGGCGGCGGAGCATGCTCGAGCGCGTCTCCGCCACAGCTACGCGAAGCACAGCTCGCGGCGTTCCAAGAGCTTGCGGCGTTGCATCTTGGTCGCTTTCCGCTACGCGAGGCGTAGCTCGCGGAGCCCCGATGCCTTCAACGTGGCTCCTTGGGGTGTTGCTCACGCGCGGCGACGTTCGAGGCCGTCCCGACAAATCGAAAACTGTCGGGAGAGTGCGTACGGGTGACGGTTGTGCTGCAACAGCACCTGCCCCCGCCATTCCTCCCGGTTCCGCCTGGCCGCTCCGATCAACAAGTCCGCAATTCGAAATGCCTCTACCCCCGTAACCTGCACCAAATCGCTTGCCCGGCATTACCTCGGCTTGTACGCTCGCAATTCCATCTCATGTGCTTCTACGAGCTTCTACTGCGCTTGTTGCGGAAACGGCGCGACGAGAAGCCTCTTGGCTTCCGCCCGCTGAACGAGAACGGCTCCGCGCACGCTGCGCTGTCGCTCTCCAGGTCGACAAGCTTCGACCCATCAGGAACTGATGTGGCCTGCCGTCCGCCGAAGGTGCGAAAGACCTGACGCCCGCGCCGCGCGAGTTGCCGCGGTGCGCAGCGCTCACTTCCTGCACACGCAGAAATTGCCGGTACACCTCTTGAGGGCAGATTCCGCAGATCTGGAGAGCCCGAGGCCGCCGTCCATTTCGTCATTCTCTCCGTCGCCGCGGCCGAGGTGAGGCGCTCCCCCTAGGCCTCTCATCGCATGCCTTAAATAGCTTATCAGGAACTTGGACTCCGTGTGGAAGGTCAGAGCGAAGGCGCTGCAGCTATTCGACCTGGGTGTCGTGGACAGCACCGCCTCTTTGGATGTCGACCACCTGGAGCTTTGTCTCGGACTCGTCGACGCTGCGTCCCTTGCGGTGCGCCAGTCCACGAGCCGACGCCGGGCGTCCGCGCTCACGCGAGCGCTCAGCAGAGTGAGGGCGCGCGGCTGGAGCTGGCCCGCAAACTCCTTGTCTCGATCCTGCAGCGGGCGTTCGGGCCGCCCTCCGAAGGCGGCCCGCACATCGCTCTCCCCGCCTTCCCCTGGGCTGCCCCGGACGGCCCGCCGGCGTCCCTGGAGGCCTTCGTGCGCGAGCGTGCTGAAGCTCTCCGCATCGACCAGGCACCCGCATCGTGCGTGTGCGCCGCGCCGCACCCGCCGCTGCGTGCGCGCCCTCACGCCGCGCGGCTGCGCCGCAGGGGACCGCCGCCGGCCGAGCTGGAGCCCGTGAGGTACGCGCTGGCGTGCTGGGTCTACGAGACGGCCCGCTGCCTCTTCCGCTGGTGCGCGCCGCCTGAGCCGGGCGCGCCGCGCGGGCGGGGCCGGGCCGGCGTCGAGGGGCCGGCGGGGGCGGCAGGTACGGGGCGGAGTGCCGGCGGGGGGCCTCTTCGCGGCGACGGGCGGGGAAGCACTGGAGGGCCTCTTCGCCGTGGGCGCCCTCATAGCATACGCCCTCGTCGCCCCCGCCGCCTTCTCAGCTATGCCCTGCCCCCGCCCTCCCCCGTCGCCCGCCTCCTCGACTACGACCCCGCCCCGGCCCGCCTCGTCGGCCCCGCCCGCTCCGCCCCGGCGCCGCCCTCCCCGGCGGGGGCGGGGGGGCGGCCGTGGGCGGAGGCCTTCGGGGAGGGGGCGGGGGCGGAGCGGGGCGCGCGGGCCGTCTACGCGGAGTGGAAGGCCTCCCACCGCAACTTCCTCCGCACCTTTCGCGCCCTTGCGTTCTGCTGACGACGCTCCTCGCGCACCAGCGAGCCCGCATGAATCCGCCACGGCGGGCCCAGGGCCCAGCGCCCTTCCAGGCTCTAGCGCCGGCCCTCTCTGATTTACAGCAGTCATCCTGCTTTTCCCCCAGTGTCACAGTGTGTCACCTAGTCACTTTTCTGCTTTTTGCCGAGTTTCAGTCAAGTCTGAAACGCCTGAATGCCTTATTCGCTGTCGCATATCCCGTCGATTTTAGCCTGCCAGGCTGTAGCTCGTATGGGGGCACGGAGAACGCGTAAGATTCAATGATTTGTTTGTGCATGTTATTTCACCATCAGCTCTCTGGCGTAAGATCTACTAGACTAAACTCGCGGAATCGATGAATGACCCGAGGGAAGTGAGGAGCGCGGCGCACTGCGGAGGATCGAGCGCGAGGGTCTACCAGCCTTGCTGGGGCTGGTTGGGGTACTGCCCGTGATAATACTGTTGCTGCTGGTTGTCGTACCCGCCCTGCTGGTCGTACCCCTGGTCGTAGCCGGCCTGCTGCTGGTCGTAGCCGCCCTGCTGATCGTAGCCGGCCTGCTGCTGGTACCCCTGCTGCTGGTCGTAGCCGTACCCCTGCTGCTGCTGGTCGTAGCCGTAGTCCTGCTCGGCATGCCCGTTCCACGGCTGCGGCGGGTCGTAGTACGGCGCCTGCTGCCCCCCATCCTCTGCGTAGCCGCCCTGCGCGTCGCCCCACTGCTGCTGCTGCTGCGGCTGCTGGTGCTGCTCCTCGTACGCGTAGCCGCCATACGCCGTCTCCAGGCTGGGGTCGTAGCCCTGCTGCTGCTGGCCGTAGCCTTGCTGAGCGTACGGGTCGGCGTACTCGTCCTGCTGCTGCTCCTCGCCCCACGCCTGCCGCGCCCCGTGCCCGCCCGACGCCCCCTCCTGCGCTCCGAGCGCCGCCGGGGCCGGGAGAGGATGCGCGGGGATCGCCGGCGGGGCGCGGGCAGGCGCAGGCGGGGCGGGTGGCGGTGCGGGCGGGGCGGGTGGCGGAGCGGCCCTCGCGGCTGGCGCTGGCGGGGCCGGCGGCACGGCTGCCGGCGCGGCCGGCGCGCCGGGCACAGGCGGCGGCTTCGCGCTGCCGGAGGGCGGAGGAGGCGGCGGGCGCGGCGCCGCGGCTGGGGCGTCCGCCGCGAAGGGGGCGGGGGCGGGGGCGGGGCGGAGCGGCCGCGGGGGGAGGGCGGCGGCTGGTGCGGGCGGTGGCCTGGCGGCTGGGCCGGAGGGACGGCGGCGGCTGCAGCCGGCGCCGGTGGTGGCCTCGCGGGGCAGCGGGGACGGGCGGTGCGGGGGCGCGGCGGGGTACGGGGAGCCTCCGGGCGGCCGGGCGCCGCCGGACGGAGGCGGCGGAGGGGGTCTCGCCGGAGCGGCCGCCTCCCCCGCTGCGAAAGGAGGCGGGGGCGGAGGAGGCGGCGGGGCGGCGGGGGGGAGACTGATGGAGGCGGCGGGGGAGGCGGGGGACGGCGGCGGCGGGGGCCGCGGGGGAGGGGCCGCAGCGGCGGGAGGCCGAGGGGGACGGCAGCGCCGCCGAGAGGAGGCGGCGCCGCGCCCCGGAGGGCGGGGCGGGGGAGGCCGGGCGGGAGCGGCCCCGCGGCTCCGGCGAAGGGCGGGGCGGGGGACGGGCGGCGGGGCAGCGCCCCGGAGGGCGGCGGGGAGCGGCGCGGGGAGGACCGCAGCGGCACCGCCAGCGGAGGGGGCGGGGCGGGGGAGGCGGGACGGCGCCCCCGGGGCGGAGGGAAGGGGGAGCCGGGGGCACGGCCGGCGGCCCGGCGGCGGCGGCGTCGTCGTTGCTGCTCTGGCGCTGCAGGGCGCGCTGCTGCAGCATCCGCGACACCGACGTCACCGACCCCGCCGGGCCGGCCGGCGGCGCCGCTGGCACCGCCGGCGCCGCCGCCTGCGCGCCGTCCCACAGGGGCGCAGGGCCGGCGGCCGGCGCGGCGGCCGGGGCCGGCGACGGTTGCATGGGGTTCTGCGCCGGCGGCAGCTGCTCGCGCATGATGCGCCTGCGGGGCGTCAGGGCGGCGCCGCGAACGCTCGGGGCGGGGCGGGGCGGACTGGTAGTCGGCGGCGTGGGTGGCGGGGTCGGGGTGCCCCGCGGCGGCGAGCTTTTCCTGCTGCTCCCGCAGAAGCCGCCAGTACGGGTCCTCCTCCGCTGCGGGGGGCGCCTCGGCGGGTGCGGTGCGGAAGGCGGTGGGGTCGGGGGCGGGGCGGGGGCGCACGCTCGGAGCGGGCCGTGCGGGCCTGCTTGGCGAGGCGCTCGCGCTCCTTCTCGAGGGCGCCGAGGCAGTTCTGGAAGTCGACGAGGAAGCGGTGGAGGGTGCCGAGGAGCTCCTCGGGGTTGGGGCAGCCGCGCTCGTCCTCCCCGAAGTAGAGGCGGATGGCGTTCAGGTAGTCCTTCATCGTCCGCACGTCCCCCGCCACCGCCTGCAGCTCCGTGTCCGCGTACCGCAGGAACGCCTGCGCCCCGCCCCGCCCCCCGACCGTCGGCCCCGCCCGCCCCGCCGGCGCCCCCCAGCCCCACGCCGCGCACGGCCATGTTACGGTGGAACTCCTGGGCGTAGGCCTCGCTGCCGGAGGCCTCCGCCTCGCGCCGCACCACGCTCAGGCCCTCCTTCAGCTCCTTCTCCGTGTCGTACAGGTTGCTCACCGAAACTGCGCCTCGCTCGGGGGCGGCGGCGGGGCGGGGGGCCGGGGCGGGGCGGGGCGGGCGGACCCTTGGTGCACTCCTCGAGGTGGCCGAGGTCCTCCCGCACCTTGACCACCAGCGGCATTGCCCGGTTGCACAGCTGCGCCCCCGTCGGCCCCCTCCCCCCGGCGGCGCCCCGCTGCGGGGGCGGGCGGGGCCGCACGTTGGCGACGTAGTGGAGGACGGACTGGATGCCCTGGCTGCTGTTGACGGCCTTGGTGCCGGAGAGCTTGGGGAGGATGTCGAGCTTGTAGCCGAGCGCGTTGCCCTTGGCGGTTCCCTTGTTGACGTAGTTGCCGAAGGCGAGGATGGTCTCGAGCAGGCGCATGAGGCGGCGGCTGGAGAGGACCTCGATGCACGCCGACGTCACCTTGCCCATCGCCTCCCGCATCGCCGCGATCTCCTTCTCGAACGTGTGCTTGTAGAGGAAGCAGCGCAGCTTGTCCCCCATCCGCGGCACCTGCAGCAGCTGCGCCGCGCGTCAGGCGCTGCCGGCGCGGGGCGGTGCGGTGCGGGGCGGTGCGGGGGGTGGGGCGGGGGGCGCGCACCGTGATGAAGAAGATCTCGGGCTTGTCGAGGAGCCCGAAGTCGCCGTCGTACGCCTTGAGCTTCTTGTCCTCGTCCTCGTTGGGCCACTCCTTGATCAGCTTCTGCATCGTGTCCACCTGGTTGTCTGCGCCCCCCGTCGCGAGCCGCCGCCGGGAGGGGCGGGGGGCGGGGGCGGGCACCGTCGGAGTCGCCGAAGTAGGAGGGGTCGAGGGAGAGGATGGCGTTCATGACGGCGTCGGGCGTCACGCGCGTGAACTTGGCCAGCACGATCGCTGCCCCGCCCCCGCCCGCCCCGTCGCACGAGCGAGCCCCCGCCGCCACGGCCCCCGGCGCCCCCCGCACCGGCGTTCTTGGACTTCTTGTCGTCGAAGATTCGGATCTTGTTCGACTGCTTCATGCTCTTCGAGGCGATCTTGTTCTCTGCGCCGGCGGTCGGGGGGGGCGGGGGGCGGGAGGGGCAGGGGGGCGGGGCGGGCCGGCGTCGTCGGTCTTCTTCTGCTCGAAGTGGAGGTCGATCTCGGCGAGGTCGAGGGGGATGACCTCCTGGTGCATGTACGGCTGCGCCCAGATCGTGCACGGCAGCTTCGCCCGCGGAATCGCGTTCCAGTAGATCATCCGCAGGTTCTTCAGCCGCTTCTCCTTCGGCATCGCCGGCGCCGCCGGTAGCGCCGGCGCCATCGCCGCCGCCGGTACCCGCGGGCCCGCTGCCGGCGGCGCCGGCGGCACCCGCCCACCGGCGGCGGCGGTGGCACCGGCGGACCGCCCGCAGCTTTCGGCGGTGCAGGCGGGGGCACGGCGGGCGGCTGCCCGGGCGCAGCCGGCGGGGTGAGCCCGGCCGCCCTGGCGGCGAGGGCGGCGGCGAGGCCCGTAGCGGGGGCGCCTCCCGCGGCGGGGCCGTCCTCCGGTATGGTGGACAGGCCCGCGGCGCCGGGCGTCCCGTCGGCTGCCCCGCCGGCCGCCCCCGGGACGCCGGCCGCGCCGGGACGCCCCCGCCGGCGGCGGCGGCGGCGGCGGCGGCGCTGCCGGCGGCGGCGAGGGAAGCGATGTAGGCGGCGACGGCGGCGGGGTCCTTGTCGCCCTCGCCGTAAAGGGCGGCGGCGTTGGCGGCGTTGGCGAGCGAGTGCTCCTGCGAGTGCGGCAGGTTCTTCGCCGCGCGGATGGCGAACCCGATGTCCATCGGCTGCATCCCCGGCGGCAGGTGCGCGGCGATCTCCCGGTAGTAGCGCTCGACGTCCTCGGGGTCGGCCTCCCGCACGCTCGGCTTCGTGAGGGGGATCTTGCCCTTGAGCATGACCTCGGGGGGCATGATCGGGGGCGGCGGCGGCTGTTCCCGCGTCCCCGGCTGATCATCCCCGAAGTCGTAGTCGGGGCCCTGCACCCCCTGCACCCCCTGCAGCCCCGTCCGCCGCTCCGACATCGGCTCCTTCCCCTTCGAGCCGTCCTTCTTGCCCCCGAAGAACTTCGCCAGCCGGCTCCCCAGACTCTTCCTCTTCTTCTTCTCCTTCTGCGGCCCGTTGCGCGCGTGCCAGGAGGGCGGCGGCTCGCGTGCGCCCTACCTCTGACATGGTGCTCATGCGGGGGTCCTCGTTCGAGCGCTGCGTGTGCATGCCGGCGTCGGTGTCGCGCGGACCCTTCCCTTTCCTCTCCGGAGGCGGCCTCCCCTGCCCGGGCGCCGTCAGCGGGCCGGCACTGCCGCACTCACTCCAGACGGGCGCACCTCGAACAGGGCGAGCTGCGACTTCAGGTCGAAGTTCTCCTTCTCGAGGGCCTTCATCTTCTCGGCGTACTGGATCTTGAGAATCGCAGCCTGGTTCTTCGCCATCTGCTTGTGGTTCTTCGATTCGTGCATCGTTTTTTTCACTTTCTCTTCGGCAGCCTGGAGGGCGTAGAGCGCGCGGTTGCGCCTGCTTTGCTCCTCCCGGAGCAGCTTCTCGAGCTGCTCGTACGACAAGCGCTCGACTGCGCGCCGCGTTACAGAAAAGAAGGGGAAACTGGATCCTCGGACCGAAGGGCCCACCTCCGAGCCGGCGGACGTTCGCCGCCATGATGAGGTCGGCCGCAGAGACGAACTCGATCTCCTCCTCGCTGTCGTCCTCCTCCTCGTCCGAGCTGCGGCGCGGTCGGGCCCTCGTCGAAGCTAGAGCGCACGCATCTGCAAACTGCGCACGTTCCATCCGCCGACGTCGACTCCAGCAGGCCGGACGCCTCGCTTTCGTCATCAATCTTGATGTTCTGGACTTGCAGGGTGTTGCTTGCGATATTAGCTGCGGCGAGTTGCAATAAGGATAAGGGTGAGTTGCACATGGCAGACGCAGCGGGCGAACCCAGCGCTACGCGTGTGCCGGCCGGCCCAGGGGCAGTTGGCGGGTTGACCTTCATCTGAGGCACGTCTCCGCCAGACGGTTGGCGCGAATGCCGAGGGCTGTGCGACCGCGTCGGGACCTTGGATGAAGCTGCCGAGCCCACCACGGAGTTGGCCACCGACCGCTGGGCTGCAGCAACGGCAATTTGATCGGCGACTGCCGCGCCTGTCGTTGCGCTGCCTGCCTTCGGCAACCCTGCCGCGCTAGCAATCATCCCCGCTGGATGGTGCGGCGTCGCCGTGCCGGAGCCAGGGGCCGAGCGCCCCGGTGGCGGAGGGCGCGAGGACGGTGCCGGAGGGATCGCTCCAGAGGGAGCGCTCGGCAGAGCTCCGGCCGCCGGCCCCTGCGTGCGGCGAAGCCTCAAAACGCATTCCGCAACGAAGCCAGAGTTTGCGAGCCGGCGCGAAGTTCTAAACGCTGGAGACTGGTCTAGAATGGGCGAACCTGGTAGGCCATTGCGGCACAAGCCGCACGAGACGAGGACCAGAGCTCGCTCAACCAAGTTCTAGGGGTAGGGAGTTCCGGCCGGGATACGTCAAAAGCCGGGGGGCTATACCGCCAGGAACCCGCACAGGGCGCCCGGCGGAAGCGGAGGACCGCGCCATGATGCAGGTACGCGGTTGCCCCACCGAAATCGGGCGTGCCTCGTGTCGGGATAGCGCGCTCGAGATCGCCATCTGGCCTGCCGGGCTCGCTGATCGCTGCTTCGCCCCCCGCAGATCTTCGCGAAGACCCTCACGGGTGCGCGGAGCGGGCGGTGGTTCGCTGGGTCGCTCGCGTGCACGCCTAACGCGGGCCGCCGCGGCAGGTCGCACCGTCACGCTCGACGTGACGGCCGCGCACAGCGTCGAGGATGTGAAGGCTATGATCAACAGCCGGGACGGTGCGGCGGGGGGGCAGCGGGCAGCGGCAGCTTGCTTTGGGGGGGTGGCGGGCTTCGGAGCTAACGGGAGGAGCGCGGCGCAGGCACCCCGGTTGAGCACCTGCGCCTGATCTACGCCGGCAAGCAGCTCGAGAACGGCTGCACGCTCGCGGACTTCGGCGTGGAGGAGGAGGCGACCCTGCACGTCGTCGCTGGCCTCGACGGTGGCGCCAAGAAGCGCAAGAAGAAGACCTACACCAAGCCCAAGAAGCAGAAGCACAAGAAGAAGAAGGTCAAGCTCGCCGTCCTCAAGTACTACAAGGTCCGCCCGCCGCCCCCGGCCTACCCGGAGAGGCAAGCGGCGTGGCGCGCGGCTGACGGCGGCGGGCGCCCGGGCAGGTGGACGAGAACGGCAAGATCACTCGCCTGCGTCGCGAGTGCCCGAACCAGCAGTGCGGCGCCGGCACCTTCATGGCCAGCCACTTCGATCGCCAGTACTGCGGCAAGTGCACCCTGACCTACGTCTTCGCCAACAAGGGCAAGGGCGGCGACGAGTAACTCGCTCCGAGCTCCCTGCTAGGCGCTCTGCATTCCGCCCCACAGCTTTGCTGAGAATGCTGATTTGAGTCCCCCGCTCAACCCCCTGCTACTGCTGCCGGGGCCCGGGGCTAGTGCGGGTCTTGGTACCTCTCTTCTCCGAAGGACAACTCGCCTCGTGGACATGGCCGGGGTTCTAGAGCTGGCATCGACCCGCCCTTTGCGATTGCTTGCTTTGCCGGCTCTGAGTCTGCTGATCATGCGGAGTAAGCCGGTTTGCAAGTTGCGCATCCTCAATGATTTCTCATGATCAAAGTGCCTCAATGTCAGGCGCTACTCGACGAATCGGGCGGCTATACTATGATATAGCATAGTATGTCTCTCTGATAGCCAGCTGCAGGCTAGCCGCGGCCGCTGATCATGAGCTTTAGATCCAATGATCGATCGTTGAATTCGGCGCGCGAGCTCCGAGGGGCTCGGCAGTTTTAAGTTTCGAATCCTTCCCAAGTTCAGCGACGTCGACGTCAACATTGTGACACTCAGTGACTGTGACACCGAGACATTCAATGATTGACATCTAGATCTAGATATCTAGCCTGCGATAGGGGGGGAAGGGTCACTGCCAGCGGGGCAGGTGCTCGAAGAGCTTCTGGACGAGGTGGTCGGGGGCGGGAGGGGAGCCGTCGGGGGGCGCCCGCTGGGCGAGGAGGTCGGCGCCCAGGAAGCGGCGCCCCGCCGTCCAGGCGCTGTGCATGGCGTCGAGGAGGGCCGCCGCGCCGCCCTCCCCGATGCAGTTCCCCCGCAGGTCGATCCCCCGCAGCGGCAGCGCCGGCTCGCCCTCGGGGCGCGCGGCGCGGACGCCGTCGGCGAGGGCGCGCGCGCCGTCGCTGCCGATGGAGCACCAGCCGAGGTCGAGGCGCGTGAGCGAGCGGTTCGTGGCGAGGGCGGCGGCGAGGATGGCGGCGCCGCCGTCGCCGAGGGCGAGGTTGCCGTGGAGGTCGGCGGCGCGGAGGGCGCAGGCCGGGGTGGCGAGGAGCTTGCGGAGGGCGTCGGCGGCCTCGAGGGAGAGGCCGCACTGCGGGAGGCGCAGCTCGGTGACGGTGCCGAGGCGGTAGAGGCCGCGGGCGAGCGTCAGGGCCGCCTCGGGCTCCAGGCGGGCGGGGCCGGCGAGGCTCGCCAGGCGGAGGTCCGGGGCGAGCTCGAGGGCCCCCTGGCCCCCCAGGAGAGCGTTCACCTCCGCCTCCAGCTCCGAGGCCACGGCCGCCGCCTCGGGGTCCGCCTCCCGCGGCCGCGGCAGCGCCGCCTCCTCCCACGGCGCGATCAGCGGGCCCGCCGGCGGCCGCGGCGCCTCCTCCACCCTCTGCGCCGGGGCCGGCCCCCAGCTCGCCGCCGCCGCCGCCGCCGCCTGCTCGGGCTCGGCGAGGGGCGGCGCGGCGCTCTGCTCCCCGCTGTTCTCCTCCAGCACGAGCTCATCCTCCGGCCCCGCCCCCTGCTCCGCTTCCTTCGCCTCGCACTCGCGCTCTGCCTCGCGCTCTGCCTGGGCTCGGACTCCGCCTCGCGCTCGGACTCCGCCTCGGGCTCGGGCTCGGGCCCGGGGGCCGGCTCGCCGTCGTGGACCTCGAACTCGGGCTCCGCCCCCGCCCGCGAGCCCCTCGCCGAGCCCCCGCCCCGCTCCGTCGCCTCCAGCCGCCCCGCCCCCCCGCCCCGCTGAGCGGGCCGCCGCCGGCCGCCGCAAGCGCCCGCGCCCGCTCGCTGCGCATACTGCGCTCCGGGGGGCCTCCTCCTGGCCGGCCGGGGGCGCGCCCGGCGCCGGCAGCGGGGCCTCCTCGGACCAGGCGAGGGGGTTGCCCCGCCCCGTGGCGGCCCCCGCGGCGGAAGCGGAGCGGGGCGCGTCGGGCCCGAGAGCACGGCTCGGGGCCCGCCGAGGCCACGGCGATCGCGCCGGCCGCCGCCTCCCGCTTGGCCGCGCTCTCCGCCGCGTGCGCCGCCCGCGCCGCCGTCGCCTGCTTCGAGCGCGCGATCTCCTCCAGCAGGCGGCTCGGGTCCGCCCGCGCCGCCGCCCGCGCCGCCGTCACCGGCGGCGGCGCCACGAACGCCGGCGTGCCCCGCCCCGCTGCCTCCTTCCGCTCGGCGAGGTACCTGCGGCGGCCTCGGCGCGGGGCGGGGCGGGGCCGGGGGCGGGGGGCGGGCCTGGTCTGCTGGGCGCGGGCGAGGCGCTCGCGCTCGCGGGCCTGGGCGTCGAGGCGGGCGCGCTCCTCCGCCACCCGCTCCAGCGCCTCCCCCTGCACCTGCCGCACCCTGCGCCCCGCCCCGCCCCAGCCTCGGCCCCGCCCCGCCCCCGCCCGCCGGCCCCGCCCCGCCCCGCCCGCGCACCGCGCAGCGATCGCGCTGGCCGCCTCCTTGGCCGTCCCTCGCGCCTCGCCTGCGTCCCGCCGGCGGCGGGGGCGGCGGGGCCTCCCCGGGCGCCTTCGTGCCGGACTGGGAGCCCTGGGCGGGGCCGGCGGGGCGAAGAAGGGCGAGGCCGACGCCGGCCGCCGAGCCTTCGCCGACTCGCCCGGCAGGCTCGCCCCGCTCGCCTGCCGAGCCAGGGGCGCAGGGGCGCCTGCTCCTGCAGACGGCGCTGCGGCGGGGCCCGGCGCCGCCGCGACGAGGGGGGAAGCGGCCGGAGGTGCGCCAGGGGATGGAACCGGGGGAGAAGCGGCGGGGGAGCCGTTAGGGATGGCGGTGGAAGGGATCGCGGGGGAGGCAGGAGGGGCGGCAGAGGGGACGCTGGGGGCGGCAGCAGAAGGGGTGGCGGCGGGTGCTAACGGAAGGGGGGCGGGGGCTGCAGCCGCCAAAGCATTGCGAGCGCCAAAGGCGGGGACGGCGCCGAACGGGGCGACTGCAGAGGCACGGAGCGGGGAGGGCGCGGGAGCCGGGGCGGCTGCGGGGGCTGGGGTGGGGGCGGCGGGAGCAGGGTTGGCGAGCATGGGGGCCGGGGCGGGGGCGGGAGCAGCTGCATGAACCCGGATGGGGCCCGGTGCAGGGGAGGGGGAGGGAGAGGGGGATGCGGCTGGGGCAGCGCCGGCGAGGGCGGGTGTGCGGAGGCGGGGCGGGCGCGCGGGGCGCCGGCCGCAGCGAGCTTTACGGCGGTTGGCCCCGGCACGTCCTTCTCTGCCGCCTCGCGGCCTGCCGCGGCGGCGCCCAGGACGGGCCCCCTCGAGCTCGCGCTCCGCTGCCGCTGGCGCGTCGGCGGCGGCGGAGGCGGCGGCGGGTCGTGGGGCAGGGCCGCACGGGCTTGTCGGGGGCGCCGCGGGTTGGGCTGAGGCGGCGACGCCCTCGATGGTGCTGACCACCTCGGTGAAGTCGGGCCGGTTCCCCGGCTCCTGCCCCGCCCCGTCGCCCCCGCCCCGGCGCCCCGCACGGCGCCGGCAGCGCGCACCTGGGCCCAGCACTTGGCCATGAGCTGCGCGAGCGGGTGCGCGCGGGTGGCCGGCTGCATCTGCGGCCGCTTCCCCGCGAGGACGTGCGCCATGATCGTCGCTGCCGCGGCGTCAGGCGGCAAGGGCGGGCGGGGCGGCGGGGCGGGCGGGGCACCGGAGGCCATGCCGAGATAGGGGATGGAGCCGGTTATGAGCTCCCATAGAACGATCCCGAAGGCGAACACGTCGATCTTCAGCCCGTACCGCTTGTTCCCGAACATCTCTGCCCCGCCACCCCGCCCCCGTCGCCCCTCGCGCGCCGCCGCCGCGCCGCGCGGGCCCCCGGGCGGGCGCACCGGGGGCCGACCAGCAGACCGAGCCGACGCCGCGGGTCATCTTCTGGCCCTCGGCCTTGACGCGGCTCAGGCCGAAGTCGCAGATCTTCGCGTTCAGCTCCCCGTCGAGCAGCTGCGCGCCCCGTGAGGCCCCGCCGCCCGCCCGCGCGCCGCGCCCCGCACGATGTTCGCGCTCTTAAGGTCCCGGTGGATGATGTCCTGCGCGCCCCGCCCCCTCAGCCCGCGTCGGGGGACGTTGGCGGGGGGGCAGGGGCGGGGCACCCGCGAGTGGAGGTAGGCCATTGCGCGGGCGACGTGGAGGGCGATCTTAGCGAGCTGCGCCGGGGGTCAGCACGAGCGGGCCCGGCTCTTGGCGGCGTGCGGGGAGGGGAGCAGGGGGCGGCGGGGGACCTCGGGGAGGGAGAGGGGCCGGCTCCGGCGCCGGAGGAGCTCCCAGACGTTGCCCCGCGGCATGTACTCCGTCACGATGCAGAAGGGCGGCGACAGCGTCGCCCCGAGGAACTCCACGATGTTCTCGTGCCGCAGCCGGCTGCGCCGCCGCTGCAGGCGCGCCCAGGGCCGGCGCGGCGGCTCGCGCACCTCATGATCTCGATCTCCTTGCGGAAGTCCTCGACGTCCGTGCCGCTCATCTCGCGCATCATGAGTGTCTTGCAGGCAACCTCCCGGTCGTTCCATTCGCACAGCGTGACTTTCCCGAAGCTCCCCTGCGCCGCGCGTTTGCGGCCCATAGAAGGACAGAGCGGCGCGCGCGAGGTGCTCGCCTCGCCGAGGTTGGACACGGTCTTCAAGTCCCGGATGGCGACCTCCGTGAGCGTGCCGCGGACCTTTTCCACGAGCTCGAGCTGAGTCAGGTACCGCTGCAGCCGGTCATCCTTTTTGAGCGGCGCGCCTGCGAGAAGCGGAGCGGTCAGCCAGCTGGCATCTTGCACGCTACTAAGGAGCATACCAGGCGGCACAGGCTTCTTGCAGCGGCCGCATGTCCGCGGCGGCCCCGCTTTCGCGCACGGGCCGCAAACCGGGTGCCTAGCGCATGTCAGGGCCGGCAGTCGGCGCTACCTACAGCGACGAACCCGCAGGGAAGCGAGAACGGGCTCTCGGGCTTTTGGTTGCATACAACGCACAGCGCTGCCGGCGGGCATGCCGGTTGCATGCTGGCGGGCGCTGGCCGCCTCACGCTGAAGCTCAGGCTATCTATTCATGTGCACGCGTGGCGCTGCAGTTGCGGGCGGCGGACCGACCCGCGAGGTCCGCAGCGACGGCAAGCCTACGGGCGGCACCAAGAAGCGCAAGCCTTTAAGCTGTATTGTTTCAGCTAACTATCAAACGCCGTACGCGGTGGCGCTGGTGCTTGCCGAGCTTGTTGCTTCGTTAACCCGTACCCACAGGACGAGCTCCTCCCTCGAACTCTCGAGCTCACTGCACGCGTACACGTAGGTTGCAACGTGTAGGCTACGAATTCAGGCCGAGGACATTTAGATGTGCGGCTGACGGTCCTTGGCGCCGCGCGCAACCGCCAACACAATTAACCGCGGCAAGATAAAATAATATCCGTTTGCCGACCCGGAGGGTCCGCTCGAAGCGCAAGCTGAATATGTGCCTATAAAACGTATACGCGCGCACCCGCTACCCAGCACTAGCCCCGGGCCCCGGCAGCAGTAGCAGGGGGTTGAGCGGGGGACTCAAATCAGCATTCTCAGCAAAGCTGTGGGGCGGAATGCAGAGCGCCTAGCAGGGAGCTCGGAGCGAGTTACTCGTCGCCGCCCTTGCCCTTGTTGGCGAAGACGTAGGTCAGGGTGCACTTGCCGCAGTACTGGCGATCGAAGTGGCTGGCCATGAAGGTGCCGGCGCCGCACTGCTGGTTCGGGCACTCGCGACGCAGGCGAGTGATCTTGCCGTTCTCGTCCACCTGCCCGGGCGCCCGCCGCCGTCAGCCGCGCGCCACGCCGCTTGCCTCTCCGGGGTAGGCCGGGGGGCGGCGGGCGGACCTTGTAGTACTTGAGGACGGCGAGCTTGACCTTCTTCTTCTTGTGCTTCTGCTTCTTGGGCTTGGTGTAGGTCTTCTTCTTGCGCTTCTTGGCGCCACCGTCGAGGCCAGCGACGACGTGCAGGGTCGCCTCCTCCTCCACGCCGAAGTCCGCGAGCGTGCAGCCGTTCTCGAGCTGCTTGCCGGCGTAGATCAGGCGCAGGTGCTCAACCGGGGTGCCTGCGCCGCGCTCCTCCCGTTAGCTCCGAAGCCCGCCACCCCCCCAAAGCAAGCTGCCGCTGCCCGCTGCCCGCCCCGCCGCACCGTCCCGGCTGTTGATCATAGCCTTCACATCCTCGACGCTGTGCGCGGCCGTCACGTCGAGCGTGACGGTGCGACCTGCCGCGGCGGCCCGCGTTAGGCGTGCACGCGAGCGACCCAGCGAACCACCGCCCGCTCCGCGCACCCGTGAGGGTCTTCGCGAAGATCTGCGGGGGGCGAAGCAGCGATCAGCGAGCCCGGCAGGCCGGATGGCGATCTCGAGCGCGCTATCCCGACACGAGGCACGCCCGATTTCGGTGGGGCAACCGCGCACCTGCATCATGGCGCGGTCCTCCGCTGCCGCCGGGCGCCCTGTGCGGGTTCCTGGCGGTATAGCCCCCCGGCTTTTGACGTATCCCAGCCGGAACTCCCTACCCCGTTTGAATTGTGCCGTTCCAGTTCCAGCTTGGCAGACAACGCATCGTCAAAATGAGTTCCAGCTAGCTGATGGACAGCGCTACAGTTTAAGCGACAGCGCGCGCGCGTAGCTGCGCCGCTGAACCAGTCCGTCATGCGCGGGGAGCTTGCGTAGGAGTCGGTAGGACAACCTATCTCGTCAGTCCGCCAAGTCGAACATGTCGCTCCAACAGCGAAGATCTAGAGCAGCTCTTAGGTCCCTGCCGCCGGACTTTCAGCTTCCAGAGCTTGCTGTCTCAGGCCCCTCAGGCCTACCGGTAGCTGCAGCGGCCAACGTCCGGAAAAGCGGGACGCGGAACATCCAACCAGCCGCTGCTGTTCCTAAGACGACTAGGACGTCCTTAGGGGACAAGGAGAACGCTGGCAGCTGGGAGCTTCTTCCTCCGCCAGCCACTCCTTCGGGGCTGCTCCAGGACTCGCTCGGGAGGGTTTGCCTCCACTCGGGACGACGCGCTCCGCCAGCCCACGATTTCCGACGAGAGCTTTCTCCGGGTCGGGAGATCAGCCGCGCAGCATCGCTGCCGTCAGTTCTTCCGGAATGCGCGAGCAGCGGAGCGCACAAGAAGCGCCTGTCGCTTTGCGAGGAAGAAGTCGCAGACGAGGAAGCGTCCGTCCTCAGCGCGATTCGAGCTAAGCTTTGCGTTCGGTGCGGTCATCGTGCAGGCAGCTAGCAGCAGTCGGCTCACTGATCTACTCGCTTGCAGGAACAAATGCACTGCTCAGGGGGCCATCTCCGTGGTTCACGCGGCTGACGTGGTCCAGAACTTGCTGCGAGCAACGTCCTCGCATGCATACAAGATCATTGATTGCAGGCGCGTACAGCGCGTTGCTCTGCAGCTTGAATTGAACTGTTTCCAGATACCCGTATGAGTGGAAAGGAGGGTGCATCAGAGGGAGCGAGAATCACTGGTGCGATCCTGCCTTCGTGCTCTGTTCCAGGCCGCATTATCCGCTGATCAAATTTGTTGACCAGGCGTTGCGATGATGTGCGAAACTGTACGTTGACGCAGCCGTACTGTATTTCGCCTCTCACGTTTTTCTGCCAGACCTGTTCGACTCTTCCGGCGAGCCTCGTTTCAAACGGTCGACTGTTATCTTGTTCCACTGGTATGCTTTCGATACCAAATTTTGGGCCTCTTGCCACTGACAACCTTGGCAGCGAGTTCAGTCAGATGCGGGCTCCTGATCTGTGGAGGTACACAAGATCATACGATCGGAAGCTTTACCTGGACAAGCAGGCCGAACTGCATGGCCCAATCAGCCCCACCGTTGCCAGCTCGGCGCCTGACGACGTTCTCTGCTACCCACTGTGCTTCGTGCTGGCAGGCGGCTACCGCGAGTTCTTTGAGACGTATCAAGGCCAAGACGTTCGTTTTTTAAGCTTCTTCCTGCTTGTAGCTGCTGACCCGTATAACAATGAGCAGGACTTGATTCGGGGCGGATATGTTCGCCAGGAGGACAAGCAGCACGTGCATGAGTATTGGGATTGTGAAGGTTGGCTCCCTGCCAGTGCCTGGCAGATGCACATCAAGACTCACGTGTGTTGCTAGCTTCTCGGAAGCTGGACTTCTCTGGCGGAACGCTTCGTCGTGCTGCCAGCGCTCCGAGCCACACACCCCTGCGTTCCTCTACGAAGCGGCTGCGATTCGGCGACGATTCTCTCTAGCTTTTAGCCTTTAACCTGTACATTTGTTCTTTAACATGCTTCATTCTCACCATATCTGAATTCCACATCGAATTCATGGATCATTCCCATTATGTGGCTCGGATTTTTCCCCTTCCGTGTCATTTAGTGTTCGTGATCGCACTTCCTCCTTGGTAGAATCTGGATAGGATAGGATAGGTCTTGGTGTACATCTAACAAGACAACAGCATGTGCCAGGAACTATCACACAACGTGTCGTCCTCACTTCCAGTTCAGCTGGGAGAATGCGTTGGACTGCTGTTGCTGCATTCCGCCCATGCCAGGTTGCTGCATCATGCCGCCCATGGCCATGCCGCCTGCGGGCATCATTCCGCCCATGGACATGGCAGGCTGCTGCATCATGCCGCCCATTGCCATTCCGCCCGCTGGCATCATGCCACCCTGCGAGCGAGCGAGCTCGACTAAAACAAGCAAACAACTTGGCAAGGTCAAGAGGAGCACCTGCATCATTTGGGGCCGCTGCTGCTGGAGACCGCCTGCCATCATCCCAGGCTGCTGCATCATCCCAGGCTGCTGCATCATTCCGGGCTGCTGCATCATTCCGGGCATCATTCCGGGCATACCCATACCACCCTATGACGAAAGTGAGTCGAAGAGATGTGATCTCAGCGAGGTTGCGAGGAGCGCGAACCTGCATCATGCCACCCATTGGCATCCCACCGGCAGCAGCCATCATGGGGCCGCCGCGGCCCATTGCCATGCCGGGCATCCCCATCTGCATGCCCATCTGCATGGGCGCGCCGCGGCCAGCGGCGGCCATGCTTGGCATCGGCGAGGGAATTGGAAGAGACTGCAGAGGGCCGGTGGCTGCGGGCTTGGCTGGCGCCGACTCGGTGATGGCGAGGCGACCGAGGTCGACGAGGTTGGAGCCCATTGACCAGGGGTCGTCCTTCTTGGGCTCCGCCCCCCCCGCCGAGCCCATCCCCGACGCCGACTGGAACGTCGCGAAGTCGCCCCAGCCCGCCCCGCCGGATGCAGCTGCCGAGGACGACGTCGCTGCGGAGGCCGAGCCGAACGGATTCGCTGCCGTCGCAGTCGGCATCGCCATGCCGCCCATCGCGGGCATTGCCGAGGAAGCCGCAGGAAACATTGCCGGCGCTGCCGGCGCAGAGACGGCGAAAGGATTCGCGGCCATCGCTGGCGCCCCCATCGAAGGCATGCCGCCTGCCGGGAATGCTCCGAAGGGATTCGGAGCCGCGGCAGGCGCCGCAGCGGGCGCAGAGAAGAAGTCCGCTTCTGGTGCCTGCGAACTGGGTTCGAGATGCGAAAGGCGGCACGCAGGCGAGTGGGCAGCCAAATGACCTTGGCTGCGGCTGGGGCGGGCTCGTCGAAGTCCAGCAGACTGCTTTCCTTGGGCTTCTCCTCTTTCTTTTTCTCCTTCTCCTTCTCCTTGGTGCTGGAAGAAGACTTCGACTGCGTTTTCTTGTCGCGTTCGTCGTCGGAGTCCTTCCGGTCGCGGTCGGAGTCCTTCCTGTCTCGGTCGCGCTCCCGATCTGTGTGCTCATAAGCAACGCTCCCTCCAGAGAGAACGCTTCCCGTCTTGCTCACCGCGGTCGGCGTACGAGCTGCGCTTCTCTCGGTCCGAATACCGAGAAAAAGAGTCGCGGTCGCGGTCACGGTCCCCCCGATCCCGGCTGTAGCGGTCATCATCGTCATCGCGGCTGCATCGCTGTGTTAGCTCTGCGAGCCGATCCAGTCCGCGGATGGATGCCCAGGTTCACTTCGCGTACCGAGACGAAGAATAGCCGCCCCCGCCGTAGCCCCCGCCGTATCTGCTGTCGCTGCTGCCGATGCCGACGAACTTGCTCTTGTTCTTCCGCGCTTTCTCGCGCTCCTCATCGATACGCTTGTCGTCAGAGACGAGTTCGCACAGCTTCTTGCTCTTCTCGCGAACTGGCCCGCAGTGAGCGCTAAGCGAGGCAGAACCCAGAACAGATTACATACCATTGAGCCCGACGTCCTTGCCCTCCTCGATGTATTGGAAGTCCGCAAGGGTCCGAATCTGGTACAAGTGCTCGCGGACCTCATCAACCACACGGGGATTTCCGTGAACGATGAGATACTCTATCAGGGTCATGCCCTGCAAGAAGCACGCTCAGGTGGAAAGCGCAAGCGGCAGATTGAGCACTACTTCACATGCCTTGTACACATGGCGCCAGTTCTTCCCGTCGTCATTCAGGCGCTCCCAGATGGTTTTCTAGTTGCTGGCATAAGCTGCAGCGGTCGGGACACGGCGAGCAAGAGTGCCAACCATGATTACAGGGTAGTCGCTCGACGAATTGGATGCCTGAGCGATTTGACTGAGCTCCGTGCCTGAAGCGCCCCAAGTCTTGTTCGACGTCGCCTCCCGCACTTTGATCTCAATTTCAGGCACTGCGCATGTCGTTAGGACGACAGACAGGCGAGCCAGCGCCGGCGGGAAGCTCACTGTTCATAAGGGTCCGCTGTCTGCGAGCACGCAAAGGGACATTAGCGTTCGAGTTGACGGGCAAGGCAGCGGCGTGCGCGGAATGTCTCGGAGGGCTCTAGGAATCAGCAATTGGTCGACGAGCCAACACAACGGTCGACGCGCGGTATGCTTAGATACAGCCTATGCGGCAAGGCCGGAACGTGCGGGCGCCACGCTCAATGGCGGCAGAGGCTGTAAGGCGAGGGGCGGGTGCTGTGGCGTGAGTCTCACATGCGGCGGCCCTTGTCGAGTATGTCTTTCGCATACGTAATCGCCGCCATCCTTCCAGTTCCCCGTCTGGCCGCCGCTACCGCCTCTTTACCTATACCCTCGCTTCGCTTCTTCCCGGTCCTAAAAAAACCTTGACTTGGCCCGCGCCCCATCCGGCCCGGTCGCATCGGACGCTGGCTTCGATGCCGCCTGGACTGGCCGGATGATCCTGACCCGCGCGGGCGATAGGCGTCCATGAAGGCGCGGGATTCCTCGCGCCGGAACAGCAGGAGCAGCGAGAACGCGGGCGACCTTAGTAAGAAGAAGCCTTCCAGCTTCAACGGACGCAGCCCCCGCATGCCCGATGCGCAGCAGCCGGCACAGCGCACCCCGCCCAGCAGCGACAGCCAGGTTTCTGTGTACGAGAGGGCTGCAAGAGATCTCGGCGCAGACTATCTCTCGTCCGTCGCTGTAAGGGTGCGCCCAACTGCGTTCGCGCGCTTCCGCTGCAACCGGTTGCGCCACCGCGCCGGAGTTATCGCCGGAGGCCTCTCGTTACGTGTGCTGACCAGTTCCGAAGTCCTCCAAACCCCCCTATGCGCATCCCCGGTCCTCCCCGCAACCCTCCGCAAGGCCGCCTGCAGGCTGTGTGCTTCACTTCTAGCCCCATTAGACCATGTCCCCTTCTGGCAGCTATCGCTCCTCGCCGCCCAATGCGCTCTTCGGAGGCTCCGACTGTCGCGCTTATTTCGCATGCAGCTCGCACCCGAAGGGGGTCGCATCGCACGATATCAAGCGTACGATTTCAGCGGCTTGAATCTCGGGGACCGCGGCGCCTCGGCGGTCGTTGAAGCGCTCAAGCTCGACCAGGCCTTCGCCTCCGTCAGCTTTGCCAGCAACGGGCTTCGCGATGTGGGCGTGCAGGCGATTTGTGAGCGAGCCCTAGAAGTGCGCCCTTTGCCCCGCCCCCACTCACGGCTCGGGCCAGGTGAACTGCTGGCGAGGCACCCGACAGCGATGCGCGTCGACCTCAGTGCCAACCCACTCTCGAGGAGCGCCGGCCTCGCTATTTTGAGGATGCTGCTCCAGAACGCCGGAATAGTTGAAGTCGGGCTTGCAGGAACGAAGCTAGATCCAGGCCTGCAAGCTCAGATCGAGACCAACGTCGATGAGAATAAGAAGGTCCCGCTGCGCCTTGAGCGCTTCTGGCTCTCCGGCGCTCAGCTGCAGCGCGCCGCAGATCGTTTCGGCGAGGGCGACGAAGGGGCGGCTGGGGCAGGCGGTGCGCGGGGCGCTGATGTCGCAGTCGGCGCCGGGGCAGTCGGTGCGCGCCGCCGTCCCCGCCTCCTTCGGATCCAACTCGACGATGGCCCGCGCCGCCGCCTCCGCCTCCCTCGGGCTCTCCTCCCGCCCGTACCCAGTCCCCCCCGCCCCCCAGCCCCCGACCAAGCCCCCCGCCCCGCCCAACGCCTTCCTCCCCGCCGTGCCGGGCCCAGCGCCGCGGCCCCGGACGCGAGGGCAGGAGAGCGGAGACGCGGCGGCGGCGGGGGTCCTGGGGCGCCCGCTCTCCCGCGGGGCCCTCCCCTCGAACCGCTCCTTCGACGCCGCCGGCGAGCCCTCCTCCTCCGTCTCCCCCGGCGGGAGCCGCCTCTTCCGCGGCCACGGCGCCGCGCGCAACGCGTCCAACAGCACCCCGCGGGAGCGCGCAGCAGCGCTTGCCCGGGGGGAGGCCGCCGCACCGGACGCGCGGCCCAACCGTGGGGCAGGGCCATCGCAGGGGCCGCCCCAGCAGCAGCAGCAGCAGCGGGCGTGGCCGGACGCGGCGCCGTGGGAGCCGAAGACGGAGCTGCCGCCGATCGCAGGGCACGGGACGGGCGGCGAGTCCGCGCGGGAGGCGCGCGAGCGGCAGCAGCGCATCCCCCAGGCCCACCCGCAGCCGGCCCCCTCCCACAGCGAGCGCGATGGCTTCAGGAGCGCCCGGGAAGAGGCGCGAGGGAGCCGGACGCCGCCAAAGGCCGCCCCCGCCGCCCCCGCCGCGGAGGCAGCCGACCCCCTTCAGCACTGGCTCCGCCAGCAGGCCGGCCACCGAGGCGCGCAGGCGCCGCCGCAGCCCGGCCCTCAAGCAGCCGCCCCGCCCCAGCCCGCTCCCCAGCCGGCCCCCGCACCGGAGCCCGCTCTGCCTCCGCCACCCGCTCCGCAGCCCGCTCCGCATTCGGAGGCCGCAACGCACCCCGCCCGACATGGGGCGGCCCCATCTCAGCCCACGCAACATGCAGCACCCCATCCACAGCCCGTTTCCCAGGCAGCCGCCCCTCCGCAGCCCGCCCCGCATGTGGCACCTCCTCAACAGCCGGCCCCTCGTGCCGCTGCCCTTCCGAAGCCCGCCCCCCACGCCGCGCCCCCCCAACAGCCCGCCCCGCACGCGGCCGCCCCCCGGCAGCCGGCTCCACAGGGAGCATCAGCGCCGCAGCCTGCCGCGCAGGCAGCCGCAGAACAGCCCGCTCTTCGGGCCCCGCTGGAGTCCGCCCCCCCGGAGCGGCCACACCACCCGACGGCAGCGCCTCCCGGCGCGACGCCTCCTCCAGTCCCCACGCTCTCCCCGCAAGCTTCCTCCACTGCGGAGCCGCCATCGGCACCGCAGACGGCTCTTTCCCCGCGTCGATCCGGCGCGCGGGCCGAGGAAAGCGCTGTGGAGCCACCTGCGCCGCCGCCCGCGAGCTCGGCTGGAGGGAGCTACGTATCCCCCCGCGAGGCGGGCGGGGCGACGGGGGGGCCCGGGGGCGGGGAGGAGGCGGGGCGGCGGGGCGGGGGCGGGGCGGGGCGGGGCGCGGGGCTCGTCGCAGGCGACGCCGCGGGGCCTCTCGGCGGAGGAGATCATGGCCGAGGCCCGCCGGCGCGCGCAGGAGAAGGTCGCCCAGTACCTCGCCCAGCACCGCGCCCAGTTCCCCCACGCCGCCGCCCACGCCGCCGCCGCCGCCTCCCTCGGCGGGCCCCCCACCCCTCCTCCTCCTCCTCCCTCGCGGCCAGCCCGCAAGCGCCGCAGCTGCAGCCGCTGCCGGACGCTGCCGGGCGGCCCGCCCCGCAGGCCTTCTCTCCGCCGGCCTCCGCTGCCCTGGGCGCTGCCGCCGGGATGCCGGCGGCGGCCGGCTCGGGCGGGGCGGCGTGCTGGGCCTCGGGAGCGGCGGGAATGGGCCCTCGAGGAGGCGCGGAAGCGTGCGGAGGACCAGGTGGCGGCCTTCCTCGCAAAGCAGGCCCGCCCCGCCCCGCCCCGCCCCGCCCCGCCCGCCCCGCCCCGCTCTGGCCCTCTGCTCACGCCCCCGCAGAAGCTCGCATCCGCCGTCGCGCCGCAGCCCGCCTCGGCGCCCGCCCCGGCACCGGCCCCCGCTGGAGCGGCGGCGGCACCGGGGGCGCACCCGTACGGGAACGGCACGGCGCACCAGAGCGCGCCGGCGGCTCCGGGGCCGGTGGCAGCGGTGCGACGACATGGGCAGCCGAACTCGCCGAGCGGGAGCGGCCCGGGGGGCCAGTTCCCAGAGCCGCAGTTCGAGGGGAACCTGCAGGTACGCCGGGCGGGCCCGCGGGGCGGGGCGGGGCGGGGCGGGGAGGGGGCGGGCGCTGAGAGCGCGGCAGCGGCGGATGTCGGTCTCCTCGTGGATCTCGGACGCCACGCCGTCGGTCTTCTCGGAGGCGACGCCGCGGCAGCCGCGCCACGGCCTCTCCCACTCCATGAGGTCCGCCCCCGCCCCGCCCCGCGGCCGGCGCGGCGCGTGGCGCGGGGCGCGACGGGGGCGGGGCGGGCAGCGAGGACCTGGGAGCCGGCTCGGAGCGGTCGTTCGGGACGCTGAGCTCGGTCGGGGGCCGGCGGGACGTGTTCAACCGGATCCGGCACCGGAAGTACCACGAGGTCGAGGCGCTGCTGGACGCCGGCACGCCCCTCGAGGCCCGCGACAAGCGCGGCAACACGCCCCTCATCGTCGCCGTCCAGGCCCGCCCCCGCCCCCCCCCCCCCCCGCCCCGCCCCGCCCCGAGCGCCCCTCGAGCGGCGCGCAGAACAACAACAAGCGCATCGCGAAGCTGCTCCTCCGCCGCGGCGCGAACATCAACGCGCAGAACGTGCGCCGCCGCGCCCCCGAGCCCCTCCCGGCCCTGCTGACGCTGCGGGGCAGTTCCAGGGGAACACGGCGCTGCACCACGCCTTCGCCTTCAGCTACCAGGAGCTCGCCCAGTACCTCATCTCCAAGGGTCCGCCGCCCCGCCCCCGCCCCACCCCCCGCGCACCCCCCGCCGGCGGTCCGAGCTGGGGCGGGCGCAGGGGCGGACGACACGATCGTGAACGCGGCGGGGCAGGACTGCTACGCCAGCGCCAAGGCCGGCTCCATCCTCCCCTCCGCCTCCTCCGCCTCCCTCGCCGCGGGGCACGCCCAGTCGCACCCGACCCTGCCCCCCTCGGACCCCGGCCCCGGCGGCCCCCAGATGGCCCGCGGCGGCGCCTCCATGCCGAACCTCTCGGCCGCCGCCGCCCAGCAGCTCTTCCCCGCCGACCCCGCCTCCCACTACTCCGCCGGCGCCCCCCCGTACCCCGGCGCCCCGTACATGCAGTACCCCTACGGAGTGCAGCAGACGCAGCAGGGCCTCCCGGGCGGTTACCCCGGCATGAACGGCTTCGGCACGGGCTACCCGCAGGCGGGCGCGGGCTACCCGCAGGCGTACCCCCAGGCCACTGGCTACGCGGCGGCCGGATACATGCCGGGGTACCCAGGCACGCTGGCGCCAGGGGGCCCTTCCGTGCTTATGCAGGCTGTGCCGGGCGCGAGGCCGGGCGCGGCAGGGGCCGTTGCGATCGACGTCCCGGCGCCCGGCCAGATCCGGATCAAGCCGGCCGCGCGGGGAGTCAGCCTGCGGCCTGTTCCCGAGTAGGACTACTCGGCGACTTGTCGCCTCCGGATCTTATTCGCACTGTTTTTTTCGATCCTTTCAGCAGCGTTTCAGTTGTAGGGCTTAGGTGTAGAGCCTCGTATTTCTCCTGTAATTGATGTGCGAACGGTATCTTTATATGAACTCAACCATTTTTATTGAATTGAATTTGAAGCGCTTTCAAAGTTTGAGCTTCAATTGCAAACTTCTTCCGAAGTTCTTCCGAGTTCTTATTCATGATCACAGCTTCAAAGATGGCAGTACCTAAAGTAGTGCGACAAGGGCCCGGGGGTCCAGCCGCGGCCGGCGCCCGGCGGCCCGCGCGCGGGCCCCGCGGCCAGCCGGGGCCGGGCGCCGGCGCTCGCGCCGCGGAGCCGCGCCCGCCACCGGGCCGCGGCCGTGCCAGGCGCGCCGCCGTCCGGCGGCCGGCGCCGGCGCCCGCGGCCGGCGCGCGGGCGCGGCCCGCCGGGCCGCGGCCCGGGGCCCGGCCATGCAGCCGGCCCGGCGGGGCGCGCGCGCGCGCCGCGGCGCCGCGGCGCTGCAGCGCGCGCCGGGCCCCGCTAGTCACTGATCATGAGTCACGTGCGGTGCACGTACGTATACGTAAAAAACACGTGCGCATATGCATGCATATGCGCGCGCCGATCGACTCGCGATCGATATCGGCGCGCGCGCGCCAATATCAACTTGCAAGTTTAATTTAATTTGATCTCGGGGTGGAAGGCCCGGAGCTGGGTTTCCGAGTTCGGATCCGAGACGGGGAGTTGTTTTTTTGAACGCAGTGCCAGGCCGCGGCGCCAGCCCCACCACGATCTCGAGCTCTTTATATAGCTAGCTGCGCGTTAAAGTTGCCAGATCTTGAATGGCCGAGCTCCAAATCTCGCGGGGCACGGACCCGCTTCCGTGCGTTCGGGCGCACCGTGTGCCCTGCATCATAAAGCACGACGGTCCGGCAAGCGTCAGCACGTTTTTCCTGCTGGAGCAGGGCGAAGGCGCTTCGGGGATAATCGACGCGGAGTTCCGGGGTCGCCAGCTTCGCGGCCGCCAGCTTCAACTCCCCAGCTCGTACGCCGGCGTGCTGCTCGACGTGAGGAGGAGTGAAGGAAGCGAAGGAAGCTCGCAGAGCGAGGCGCCCGCCTCGTGCAGGTGCTTCCCGCCGCCGCCGCCTTGCTTGCGGGTGGGGAACTGAAAGAGAGCGCAGCGACGTGCGCGTGGCCGCCCGCTTATCATCTATCAGCTGGTACACCCACGATATCGAGCCAAATGAGTCGGACCCGACGCCGCGAGCACTAGAGTGGATCGACATGGCCCGCGCGGTGCTTTCGGCTCCGTTCCGCGGCGCTGCTGAGCACTCGGCTGACTTTAGGCGCAGGTGCATGGGGCAGTTAGTCCCAGCGCTGTCGACAGGATGGCGAAGGCGATCCAAGGTGCCCGACGCATGCGTCCTTCCGCTTCACAGCGTCTTGATGACAGCGTGCCGTCCCTTCAGACTCCGGCGATGGCCCGCAACCCAAGCGTCCAAGAACGGCGACTGACTCGACATAGTTCCGGCACCGTTGTTTGCGTCCTACGTGTACTACAGTGTATACATTTGTTTTATGCCCCCAGGGGATTCTCTGCATTTGATCTAGCTGTTAACAAGCAGCTCATCGGGCGACAATAAGTAGGCTGCTGCGAGCCTTGGAGATTTTGAAGTCCGGCGGCCCGACACAGACAGCTGCCAAGGTAGCCAAGTTGTGCGACACAGAGTCGGCTTGAAAATCGGAAGTGAAAAGAGCTAGCTAGGAATCTACGCTGCGGGGGCTGGTTCAGGGGCGGCGGCAGAGACGGCGGGCTCTTCGGCCTGCTGGGCCTGCTCGGCCTGCTCGGGCTCGGGGGCGGCGCTGGGGAAGACCTCCGCGTAGCGCTCGACGATGCAGGCCGCGAGCGCCGCCGGGCAGGCCCGCTGGTGCAGCAGCACGCGGCTCCGCCCCAGCGCCTCGCACGGCTCGCGCGACTCGGCGGCCCCCGGGGCGACGCCGGCGCCGGCGAGGGTGCGGTCGGCGGGGCGGGCGTTGGTGGGGGAAGCGCGGGAGGAGAGGGCGGGGACGGGCTCGGCGGGGGAGGTGGCGTCGGAGAGGGGGCGCTCCTGGCGGACGGCGTCGGAGCAGGGGAGGTGGAAGTCGAGGAGGGTGAAGGGCCGGTGGATGACGGCGGCGCCCTGGCCGGCCCCCTCGCGCCGCACCGGCACGATCAGGTCCACCACCGTGCACGCGCCGGCGCCCGACGCCGTCAGCGAGCGCAGGTTGCCGCCCTTGGTCGGCCACGAGACGCACGACGGCCGCTCGGGCGTCAGCAGCGCGTGGCACTGGCGCGCCGCCAGCCGCCCCTCTGCGGAGCGTGTCGGCGAGGCACGCCGGCGCGAGGGACGCGAAGCCGCAAGCGCACCGGCCGCGCAGGGGACGGCGCAGGCGCCGTCGCCGCTCGAGCTCTCTGCAGTGCTCTCGAGGCGCTGGCGCTTTGCGGCGGGGCACATGGAGGGGCCGGCGAGCCCTGCCGACGCGTTATCGGCCGCCTCCTCCTCGGAGGAGCCGCTGGCCTGCGCCTGCTCCCAGTCGTAGGAGAGCAGCCTGGGCGAGGGGCCCGGGTCAGCGCGGGCCGCCAGCGATCGAGGGGACAGAAGCGCACTTGCAGGAGCCGCGCAGCACGCGCGTGACAGCGATGGTGTCGCCGCGGTCGTGCAGGGGGAGCGTGCCCTTCGGCGGTAACTCCCAGACGCTCTGCGGCGATTCGTCACAAGACACCGACCTGGTCGCAATGGGCGACTCGACACGCACGAGGGCAAGGCCCGGGGTGCGTGCGAGATGCGTGATGCGGATGCGCGAGGCGGCGTCGGGGGCGGGCGCCGAGTGGGAGGCGGCGGCGTCGTTGGCGTCGGCCTGGGCGATCAGGCGGAGCACGTCCGCCGCGTTGATCTTCTCGAGCAGCAGCTGCAGCAGCCGCACGTTCCGGAAGCACTTGGAGGAGCTCAGGCCAACGAACTCGGCCGCCCCGACCAGGTCGTCCAGCGAGAAGCGCCCCTCCGTCGACGCGCTCTCCCCGCCTGCCGCACTGCTCTGCGGTGCACAAAAAAAAGCGCGCGAAGCCATCTTACCCTCGCTTTGTGTGGGGGCAGGGCCGGCAGCGGCCGCATCCGTGAGGGGGCACGATGGCGGGGCCGGATGCAAATCCAGCATGTGGAAATATGAATGAATTTTAGAGATCATCTGGGGAAGCGTGGTGTTCGTGTAAAACGGCTGCTCCAGGAAGCTGAGCGCCGACGTCAGAGCGACTCGAAGAGGTATCCCCCGCGCTTCAAAGAGCATACCGCTGCTGTACATTGGTTGGGGACTGGTTATGTCCAATCTTCTTCATGTACTGGACGCGATACACAAGTAAGATAACGCGGCAGGAGGTGCCCCTGGAGGAACAAGAACAAACCTTCTTCATGATCTTGAGCAATCCAGTGAAATTCAGCGCAGCATACTCCTCGAGACTCACGAGCTCCCCGTGAAAGTCAACAAGCGATTTCCTCAAAGCCGCAACGTCCACGTTCTTCCCAGAGTTCTGCACAGAAAGGACGGTCAGCGCCAAGCGTCAAGCGTGAAGCATGTGGTCAAGAAAGAAATGTACCAGACGCTGCACTTCGTCCTCGAGCATCTTCAAGCGAATGACGGCGTCCTCCTCGCGCGAGAAGTAGTGGTCTACGTAGGATTCAGAAAAGATTCAGTCGCTTCTCACACTCCCAGCGCGTGCAGTGATGCCGTACCGTTAACGACCTCTAGCTGAGCTTCAAGACATCTGCAGAAGACGCCACTCGCGTCGTGCGAGACCCCGCATCCGATGTCTTTGATGTGCTTCTTCAATTCTGCGGTCACTGCTTCAGCACTGCATCCAAATGTGAACTAGCTAAGGAAACATGGCGCACGCTTGTAGTCGAGGCAGTGCTCGCGGTAGCACCTGTTTGCCAGGGAGCTCTCGAGGAGCTTACCGAACTGCGGCGCGCATCGATCAGATCGGTCTCTCGTTGGGCAAAGAAAGAGTCGCGTGTCGATTTACCTTCATTATATGGCGCGGTGCTCAGACCGCAGCGGGATGGCGCTGGAGCGAAAGAAGAGCGGGGAAGCACGTCGGGTGGCACGAGTGACGGTGCACTCCTTTACTCGCAAGATATCAGCGTGAAGCAGCGACGTGCTACACGCGGCTGTGTCGCCGGACAGGGGTCTGCTGAACCGACGACCAGGAACCAGCCCAGACCGCGCGCTGCCGGGCTCTAACAAGCTAGCTGTGAAGCGAACCAGAAGCGAACCTAGCGGCCTGCAGAGAACTCTACCGTCGTACACTGCTGAGTAGATGCGCCTGCGGATTCCGCGGGGATACAGGATTATTGTGGATTGCTTTGGGGCTAGCGCTGAAGATTGTACGTCCTATCATAGTATCGATAATGCTGACGAACTTTGAGATCAAACATGCTGATCAAGATCTATAGCTATAACTAGCGCTGTAGCTAGCGCAGAAGCTCGCTTAAGCAGCGCCTAGGCCTAGCTATAGCGCCACCAGCGCTACCGCGCGCGCTGGCTACCAGCGGTTCGCGGCGGCGTCGCGCCTGGACGCTTCGTCCCGCTCGGAGTGGAGGAGGGCGACGGACTTCGCCTCCCGCGCGATGCGCTTGCGGAGACGCTGGAGGGGCCCATCCGGCGGCGGCTTGCTGAGGGCCACGAGCTTGGAGCCGCGCCCCGCCGCGCCCGAGCTGGTGGGCGACCGCGCCCGGCTGCGCTTCGCCCCTCGCCCGGCGCCGGAGCTGGCGGAGGGGGCCGGGCCCCGTGGGGCGAGCTCCCTGGGGGCCGGGGCGCCGGCGGGGGCGGCGTCGCCGAGAGCTGGCGGCGGCGCCCCCTGGGACGCGGAGGGCTCCCGGTTTTGCCCGGCGGAGGCTTGCGGGAGGGGGTTGCCCTCCTCGTCGCGCTCGACGATGGGGCCGTGGTGCGGGCACCGGTACAGGTCCCGCCGCGGGCACAGCGCCCCGCTCCGCAGCGGCGCCCGGCACGGCTGCAGGCCGCCGCGGTCAGACCGGGCGATGCTTCACGGGGGAAAAAGGGGCGGGGAAGCGCACGCGGGAGGGCGGGGGGGGGGGGGGGCGGGGGGCGGGCGGGGGCGGCGTAGGCGGGTACGATGAGGCCGGCGGCCATGAGGCGCTCGACGTGCGCCGCGTCCACCACCGCGTCCGCCTCGAAGCGGCCCCAGTGGCCCTCGATCGCCAGGCCCCGGTAGTTCGCCGCCAGCGACTCCGCCACCGACGGCCCCGCCGCCGCCGCCGCCGCCGCCGCGCCCCTCTCATCCGCTGGCCGGCTGCTGCTGCTGCTGCTGGCGGTGCTGGTGCCGGTGCTCCCGGGTGCAGGCCGGGCGGGGATGCCGCGCGGCTGGGCCGACGAGGGCGAGCTGGAGGACGGCGGCCGCCCCGACCGCCGCGGCTGCGGGGCCGGACGGGCGGCAGGCACCACGACGGCCGCCTCCCAGTCGCCCTCTTCCAGCGCCTCCTCCCCGTCCGCCCCGGGGGCCGCCAGCGCCGGCAGGGGCGCGCTGGTGACGCCGACGTCGGCCGCGCGGCCCCGGGCGTTCGCGATCCGCTGCCTCAGGACGAGCACATCGCGCAGGAACGACTCGCGGGCGGAGGACATCTGCGGACGGGGTCAGCGCGCGGCCGGACCGCGAGGCCGGCAGCGCGGGGCGGGCGCCTCGGGCGGGGGGTCCCAGCGGGTGAGGGTGTCGGCCCACTCGGCGGCGAGGGGCGCGTGGCGGGCCTCGACGACGCGGAGGGCCTCTCCCAGCGCCGCGTACAGCGGCTCGTTCTCCGCCCCCTGCGCCGAGAGCTCCCGTCACGTCTGCACGCGCGCGCCGCCGTGGAGGGGCCGACCTGGCGGGCGGCCTGCCTGTCCACCGTGATCGAGAGCCCGCCGTGCGCGAGCAGGGCGCGGGAGACCTGCCGGAGGGCGCGGCTGGCATTCCGTGCAGCAGGGCCGGCGCGGGGCGCGGCGGGTGCGCACGGCGGCCTCCGCGCCGGGGGCGCGCCGGTGGTTGTACTCGGCCGCCTCCTCGGGCTCGAGCGCCTCCTCCTCGGGCTCCTCGCCCGGGCCCGGCCCCTCCCCGCCCCCCGCCGGCCCTTCCCGGTGCTCCAGCAGCGCCCCGAACGCCGCGTCCTGAGGGCCCCATGAGCCCCGCCGGCGAAAAGCGCGCCCGCGAGGCGGCCGGCCGCACCATCTCGTCCAGCGTGGCTGCCATCTCGACCGACTTCTCCGGCCACTCCCTCCGCAGCTGCTCGAAGCGGGCCGAGAGCAGACGCTGCGTCTCTGCCTGACGCGACGGTCGGGGGACGGAAAGCGGAACAAAAGGATCTTCACTGCCCGGCTCACTCTTCTCCGTTCCTCGTCTTGCCTTCGCCGGGCGGCGTTCGCCCGGATTTCCGGAAAGCGCATTCGCATATCCTCCTTCAGGTACCGCATAGCGTGCCCGAGCTGCGGAAAGTTTCAGCTTTGGCGATACCTCGAAGAGCTGTGATCGAGGGCAGCGCGCCTGTTTGTAGCGGGAGCCGTGCTCGTCGTCCCACCGCTCGATTGCCTCCAGCGCCTTCTCCCTCAGGGCGACGGCAGCGAACTCCGGCGGGGGCAGAGGGTTCTCAAGCGAAGTCCCGATCGCGAGCTCTGGCGAATCCGTCAGCGCCCCGCAGCTTGGCGCGCAGATGCTCTATCACCGATGAAAGTTCGGAGATCCTCCACCAGGCACGCGCGGAAGGTCTTCGATCGCATGAAGAGCTCATCCGCAAGGAGAGTTGCGAGTAGGCGTATCTGCGTACAGCTCAGCGAGCCGGCGTCGTGGTATGAGCGCGTGAACTGATCTGACCTGCGAGTGTTTCGTCTTGAGCTGAGCCAGGACGCATTCGTACGCGGATCGTGCCGCATCTTCGGACGTACGGACGATGCTCTTGATATCCTGCAGTTGGTGCCTCGGCCGTGAGGCTTACGGGCGCGAACGCGGCTGAGCGCAAGCTCACTTTCACGTGGTCGGCGTCAAGAGCCTGCTCGCCGGTCTTCGTGGCCCTCGCGATGAGCTCCCCCAGCCTCGACGGATCGACGTTCACCTGGCTCCCGCTCTGCGAATCGCTGGTCCCGCGCTCGGCGCGCTCCGCGGGCCGCCGCTGCATGCGCCGCCGCGCTCCGCCAGCTGCAATGCTCTGAATTGTTCTATCTGTCGCTCTACACCTCGAACTGAACGCTCTGCAACGCTCTGCAATGAACAATGCTCTGCAACTGCACGCACGACAGCCTGCGTCCACTGCCTGCCGCCTCGGTGATCTGCCTACGGGGCGTGCCTGCGTACGCGTTTGACGCGTGCTCGCCCGCTCTCGACTTCGAGTAAACGGAGCGCGCTGCGGCCCCGGCGCCAGGGTACCCCCTGCGGACCGTCATCGGGCCATGTGCATGTGCACCGCGCGGGAGTCGGTCCACCCCTAAAGGCCTATAGCTAGCGGACCCACCTCGGGAGTCGAGCCACCCGTCGATCACGCAGCCGTCGGCTCAAGATTCGTGTTCGAGGGGACAATTACACTATATCGGATCTTTCGGAGCCACCCACTCGGGGAGCCAGATCGAGACGGCGGTGCCCCGTGCGGAGGCGGCCGAGTCTAGTGGGAACCTCGACGCGTCTCCGCCGGCGCCCGGGCCCCGCGGGCGGGCGGCGCCGGGGTCGGCGGGCGCGTCGCCGGCGCCTTCCTCCTCGCCATCGGACGCTGTCTCGGCGGGAGCGGCTGCAGGCGCGGCGCCAGCGGCGGCGGTTGCGGGGTGGAGGTGGTCGGGGCAGGGGCTGCGGAGGTCGATGCGCCCCTCCATGAGCTCCACGAGCTCCCTCGCGACCGCGAGACCGAGCCCCTGCCCGCCCGCCGCCCCCGCAGCCGTCTCCGCGCGGCGGGGCCGGGGCAGAGGGGGCGGGCCGGCGCCGCCGCCTCGTCGTCGTCGGGGAGGCCCGGCCCGTCGTCCGCGACGACGCAGAGCACGCCGCGCCGCCCGCTCCCGCCGGGGTCCCCGGCCGCCCTCACCTGCCCGCCCCCTCGGCGGGGCGGCGCGGGGGCGGGCGGGGGCGGGCGGGGCGGGCCTGGAGGAGGACGGAGCCGCCGGGCGGGGTGTACTTGAGGGCGTTGTCCAGCACGCTGCCCACCACCTGCCCCCACGCTCAGCCCGCCGCCGCCTCCCCGCTCGCGCGCGAGCTCGCCTCGCGGAGGCCGGTGGGGTCGGCCTGGGGTGGCGGTGAGGGCGGCGCGCGGGGCGCGGGCGGGGGCGGCGGACGGGCGCACGCGGACGGGGGCAGCTCGGTGTCGAAGAGGGCCGTTAGGGCGAGCCGCCGCGTGTCCGCCACCGGCTGCACCGAGGAGAGGACGGGGCGGAGGACGCTGCGGGGAGGTGAGCCGGCTGCGGCGCCAGCGCGGGGGCGGGGCGGGGCGCGGGGCCTCACTCGAGGATTTCGAGGCGGCGGGGCTCGGCGGCGGGGAGGAGCCGCGGTGCGGAGGCGTCGGAGCCCCGCGCCGGCGAAAGGAGGCGCTGCGGCGCCGGGGAGGGGGCGGGGGCGGGGGTGGGGCCCTCATCGGAGGCGGATTCGAGGGCCTGCGGGGCGGGGCGGGGCGGGGCGGTGAGGAAGGGGCGGGGGCGGTGCGGGGCGAGGCGGGCCTGGTCGAGGCGGAGGAGGAGCTCCTGGAGACGGTCCGTCTGCACGAGGATGTCCCCCGCCAGGTCCCGCGACGGGTCCCCCGCCCCCAGCTGCACCGCCCCGCCCCGTCGCCCCGTGCCGCCCCGGGGGCACCCCGCCCTCGCCCCTTGCCGCGCACCCGCTTCTTCAGGATCTGGCCGAACGTCCGCACGGCCGTGAGCGGGCTCCTCGCCTGCGGCCGGCGTCAGATGCAGGCCATCGAGCGGGGGCGCCGGCGGGCGGCGGGCCTGCTGGAGGATGGAGGAGAGCACGGAGGTGAACTGGCCCATCAGCATGTTCTGCTCGGAGCGGATGCGCTCCTGCCACTGCGATTTCTGGTCGAGAGCGCAGGCGATGGCTAGGGTCTCGGCGGCGGCCTGCAGCTGCTGCTCGTCCCCCGCCCGCCACTGGCTGCTCGAGCGCGCCACCACGAGCAGGCCTGCGGCAGCCGCGTCGGCAGAGCGCGGAGGAGCGAGGGGGGCCCGACAGGAACAGCCCCACCGAGAAGAATGCCGGCGTGTAGCAGCGGGGCGATGCGTATCCCCTCGACCCCGAAGGAAGCGTCCGGATCGGAGAAGGACACGAACGGGTATTCGGAGAGGATCCTGCCGCCCTCGTCGGCGCGCGCGCCTAGCCGCAGGGAACGCTGCAGTACCTGCTCGTGGGCAGCAGCGTCTTCGGCAGCGCGAGGAGATCGTCGTCGGGGAAGCTCGCCACTTGCACAAACTCCAGCGAGCCCTTCCGCGACTGCTGTGCCAGGTAGACCGCGCTGCTCACCGCCTCCATCGCTCGGCAGATTAGTGCAGCCTGGCTCGCACAGAGCGCCTTGAGCTCTGAGGACGGCGGCGACAGGAGGACGGTGCCCCGGTCCAGAGCTGGCTGAATATTCGGGGTCGAGAAAACGGCAGCTGGCCGCAGGAGAGCTGGACCGGCTGAGCTGTGGAAGAGCGACTGACGAGAAGCGAGCCTGGCTGGACGATGCGCCCGGCGCGTACTGAGCTGAGCAGGCCGCACGAGCCGCGCCTGTGCGACGGCAACCCGTGCGACGGGGAGGCTCCGGACGGCCATCGCCGTAGCCGGTGTTAGAAACGCGTCCATAGATTGCTAGCTACAGGTCTGTGTACATGTGAGACTAGTACTGTCGGCGTGCGCTCAATGTTTCACGTACTCCTGTCTTGTCCCCCCCTACTCCTGCTTAGCTGGCGACCTGCTTAAGCTTGCGAGCCCGAGGAAACCGAGGAACCAGCACGCGAGAGTCTGCGCGGTTGAGCCTGCACGTCTGGCTGGGCCCCTGGAATCAAGCCAGGGTGATTCTTGATTCACGTGAACTGCGGCTCAACGGAAACCGTACGCGTTGAACAGGGGCAGCCGCAGCGCGGGTCTATTTGTCGAATTCACGTGAACTGCGGCCAGAGGCCTGGCTGAATAGCGGTCGGCTCAACGGAAACAGGGGCAGCCGCAGCGCGGGTCTACTTGTCGCGCGCAGCTACTGGGTCCCCAGGGGGGGCGCTGTCCCTACAAGGCGCTAAGCCGCGGGTGTCGCGTAAACGCTTTTCGCAGCAGAGCCCGCTGACGGGGGGTGAGCGGTCCCCCTACTGACAGACGACGGAGGCGACCGGCCGGGTGCACGTGGCGGCGCCGGTCGGGTCGGGGGTGCCGGCCGGGTCGTGATAAGCCGCGGCGGCCGTGCGCACGGCGGCGGCGTACTCAGCCGCCGTCGGCGACGCCAGGCCCAGGGCGGCTAATCGGAGGGGCTTCAGCCGGCGCCCCGCGTCCACGCCGGAGATCAACCGCAGGAAGATGTTCCTGCGGGGCGGAGCTGAGTTCGAGAGGCGAATTCACGTGAACTCCAATTACGTGAGATTTCTAGCTTTGGGCTCTAGATCTAGATCTCTAGCCCCACGTGAACGCTCGCGGGGCTAAGTCCGAGAGCCGAATTCACGTGATTTCTAGCTTTCAGCTCTCTCTACTCTCTAGCTTCACGTGAACTCTCACGGGGGGCGCGGGTCGGTGCGGAGTCCGAGAGCCGAATTCACGTAAATTTTGCCAGACTAGAGTTTTCTCACGGGGGCGTTGGGCGGCTGCGCGGCCTCGGCGCGCTGGGCCGGGCGGTAAGCAAGGCACGGGCGACCGGGGCGGGAGATTGCACACTTGAGCGGGCCGCGCGCCGGCGGCGCACGCCGGACACAAATAATCGATTGAATCCGCGTGCGCGTCGTCGCGGACGCCGGCGCACCTGCGCGGGGGGGCGCCGGAACAGTCGGAAAATTAGAGCACGTGCACACGGGCGGACCAGAAGGAGCAGAACAGAACAGACGCCAAGCGGCGGGCGCGGCGTGCGCACCTGTAGTGCACCCACGCGTCACACCTGTCGCATCCGATCATGTCGACGGCCGCGTGGGCGCGCCGACAGACGGGGCAGAGCCCGCGGCCGCGCCCCATCCCCGCGCCCGCTCGCGCCGCGCGCCGGTGTCACGGGCGGCGCGGGTGACCCGAAGAGATAAAAATGTCGCAACGCGCGCGAGGCGCGGCGGTGCGCCGGGGCGGAGAATCAGGGGGGAGAGTCAGGGAGAGAATCCCGGGGGACCGCAGAGGCGGCGGTGCGAAGAGAGCCGTGATGAACGCGGTGCAACAAGGCGCCGCGCCCGAACGCACACCCGGGATGCAAGCGACAAAAGGCGTCACAGTGCCAAGTGGAAAGTGCCTCCGCGGGTACCCCTCGCGAGGTTCGTCGCGGCTGCGACCCCATTATCGATATCGTGGCCGCGACTCCCTCGTGATAGGCGTACCCCACTCTCGCAGTCGTCGCAGGTCATTGATCATGAGCGGGTCGCACCTTCAACAGCGCTCGAACGCTGCTCTTACTCAGCTCTTACTCATGCCAAGTACAGCTCTTACTCAGGCCAAGTACCCCCCCCCCCCCCCTAGCCCTCGCTTTTCTGCTTTTCGAGAACGCCACAGTTCACGTGGATTCGACTCGCCGCTCGGCTGCCGTCGCGATCGTTTGCACTGCTGCTTTAAATTTCGAGAATAAAACGCCGCAGTTCACGTGAATTCGACTAGCCTAGGCGGCGGTCAGGGATCCTGACCATCGAGAACCGTTGAACGCCACAGTTCACGTGGATTCGACAGTTCACGTGGACTCTCGCAGCGGTCGGCTCGCGCTTTGCGGAGTCTTGCGCAACGCAGTGGAGCGTTTTGCACGCTGGACTCCATCTAAATTGCATCCGCCTGCGCTCCAGCGCTCTCGCCTGCATCTTGCCCCGCCGCGCATGCGGCCGACCGGCAAATCTTCGCTCCAGAGACGGCGGTGCTCCTGAGAAGCCGCTGCGCAATAAAGCTACGGGGCTGGCCGAGTGCGCTGGCCCAGCCACGAAGGCGCCCCCGGCTCGCATGGGCGGTACTCCCCCCAGAAGGCCAGGCGACTTCCACACGCTTCCTTTATCAACTCTCGTTGGCGCAATGCTGCGCAGCGCCGCAGGGTGTCGGCTGAGGTGTTTCGTGTACCCTTAGTTTTGGCCTGCCGCCGCCGCCTGCCGCCTGCGCCTGCCGCCTGCACTTTTCGTGTGGCCCTTGCCGGCGTGCTGGTGCTTGATAGCTTAGTGGAGGGAAGATGCGCTGGCGTGAACCTCAGCAGCTCGCATGAGGTCAGCCGCTAGCGTATTGGCACTCGCTCTGGCGCTTCTTGTTGCTTCTGTGGGTTGTGCGTGTGTCAGCGATCAGTCGGAGGTCGTTCCTCTGGTGGTCAACGATTCTCAGCTCCAGCGCATCACCTACGGCGGATGGCGCTTGTTCGCCCTCACGGCCCTCCGGCCCCATGCGCATTACGAAGTTCGCATATCATATCCTGCGACCGTGCGTCTTTGGCTGCCCAGCGCGTGCAAGCGCGTGACCCCAGGCAGATGCCGAGCAAATTCTCATTGCGGTTGATTGGAGACGCTGAGAAGGACTTGCGTCGATCGCTTTTCAACACGGAGAAACTTATGTTCAAGACCGGCGCGTTAGGCGAAATTCTGGTGTGATATTCTGCTCATTATATTTCCATCTTGTTTGTCTTGTGAATTTGTCTGCTATGCGCACCCAGGGCTTTTCTCTACCTCGCGGCCTGAGCTACACCGTTTGTGTTGAAGTAGAGGCAGAAGGAGTGAGCTTCCAGTCTAAAGCGCCTAACTTCGTCCAGTTCAACATCGGTGAGCCGATCGCGATCTACTGAATCATTTCGAGGTTGCTGAACTTTCTGCAGTGCTCGAGGAGCTGTTCTATGATATTCCGTATGGTGCTATCAAACTCGGAGTCGTTGCCAGTCTTGCCCTAGTCCTGGCTTTCGTTTTTGCTGTCCCGGCTGTCCACCGTTTTGCATCGAGGCCCCCGCAACGCTAGCTATAGCTTGAACATAAAAGGCTGCTCCAGATTTTGCAAGCTTTGCGGTGCTCTCGAGCTTTGCAGTAAGGGCCAATTGCAAGTATGTTTATAACTTATATTAGTAATTATATAAAAAGGTTCAAAAGTTGCCCAGTGTGGCTCAGGCCGGTAATGTGCACGTGCACATTCCTCGATGTCTCAGTGATGATGAAAAGTCACTGCAATTGATGATGCCATGCCACCCCCAGTGTATCTGGTCAACAACGAAAGTGTTTCTTTTTAAATACTGCAAGTACACCTAATTTACAGACTGATGGAGAGCATATTTCATCAATATTGCCTCGCAATAAGAATCGTTCTGCGTAAATGAAGCAAATATAGCTATTGCACGGCAGGGGAGGAGCTCCGAGCAACCGATGGCTGGGGAAGTGCGAACACATCCGGCTTTGCCAGCTGTGTAACGTTCTTTTCGCTAATCTCCAGAAGCGCCTTCAATTGGTCCTCTTGCTTGGCTACCTCCTGCTGCTGCTCGGCAATCCGCCTGCCATCGTCTTCAGGGCAAGTGTAAATGCTCTCATACGTTCATCAAAGACTTACTTTGCAAGCACCATGTGAAGCTCCTTCAAACGTTCAGCCTGGCCACGGCGCTCTGCTCTTTCAGGGGAAGAAAGCTCGCTGTTCTTCTCTGCAGCCTCCTGGTCCTGCATGAGCAAGCGCAGCTGCTCCTGTTGAGGAGTCAGAGATGCAAGCGGAAATCAAGATGTGTACAATGCTGACCTGTTGCTCCCGCATCTGCTTCTGCAGCAACTCCTTCTGCTGCGAAATGCTAACCTGAAGCTGGCGCTGCAGAGCAAGCTGAGAATGCATTTGCATTTGCAGCTGCATCTGGAGCTGAAGAGTTCGCTCCTGCATCTTAAGATGGCGCTGGAGCTCCTGGCTCTGCGAGGCTGTGGTGCGCCTAGCACTCGACGAAGCGTCAGAACCATCCCGCGTCGCCGAGCCATCTGGAGACGCGCTCCGCCCAGAACGTGTGGCAGGTGCTCGCGCAATCTCTGCCGGCGATTTCTCAACAGATGCGCTGCTGGAGGCCGCCGTGCTGCTGGAAACAGCTGCGCTACTGGAGGCTACTGCGCTGCTGGAGGCTGCGGCTTCCTTGGGGGCCGGGGACGACGATGCTTCGCTGAGCGCCGCGCTGGGCTTCGTGTCCGCGCCAGAACTAAATTCCGCACCGTCGAAAAGGGTGTCCTGGCCCCCGTTCTTCTTCAGGTTCATTCGGTATTTCTGAGAAGAGTGTTAGAGCTGAAGAGAAAGGGGGCGAAATGAAATCGTGAGCGCACCTGCAAGTGGCTCTTGACATGCTCAGCAGTAAGGCCATCGATGTTCATAAGCTGGAGAATAGCCTTCGGAGCAGCACCTGTGGGCACGAGACATCAATCCAGCGAAAAGGACATAAAAGAATTCTTCGGGAGTGAAGTAGTAGACAGAAGCGCACAGTGAACCCCGAGAATATTGACCGCTGCAACGAAGCGCTGGTGCAGCTCTGGTGTCCAGACCAAGCGGCGCTTGGGTTGAAGCGAAGCAGAAGAGGCGCTCGGAGTGGCAGGCGCGGCGGGGGTGCTCGGCGATGGCAACGCGGCCGATGTCTGCCCCGACGGAACGGTGATGGACAGATTCCCCGAGACTGAAGGCTTGCGCGCTCCCGCTCCGCTCAGAGCTGCCGGAGCGGCTGGCGGCTGCATGGCAAACGACTCTTTCTTGATGTCGACTTGGGGCTGAAAGAAGGGGAATCATTGCGAGAAAAGGTCTAGATACGGAATAGAGTTGCGCACCATCGACATGACACTTGCCGTCGACTCCGGCGCAGCCTTCGCCTCGGATTGCGGAGCACCGCTCTCCAAGTCTTGCGAGAAGCCAAGAGCGGAAGTCGGCGCTGCGATGCTACTGTCGGCTTTGGAGTTTTGAGGCGATCGCTGAGATCCACACTGGTGTTGCTGCTGAAGCTGCAGAATCTGCTGGGCGAGATTGATCTGATTGTGATGCTCCATCTGAACGCGAAGCTGCTTCTCCAAGGAGAAAGAGGGGCCCGACATATCGTTGTGCAGCTGTACGGGCTCCGTCTCAGCGCCTGGCTCCGCACGTCGCGCGCGCTTGATCTCCCTCTGCGAGGGAATCAGACGCGTGCCGATTCAAAGAGGCCCCTGCAAACGACAAAAACGCACCATCAACTTTGCGAGATCCTCCTCATCGGAACTTTGAGCGGGCGCTCCCGCCGACGAGGCGGGCAGCGACCCCATGTGCGTTGCGCCCAGAAGCGCGCTGTCCGTCAGCGCTGCGGCTGCAAGCTCCGATGAGCCAGCGTGCTGCCCTCCAATGCAGAGGTTTCCATCTGCCCCCTGCCCAAGGTAGCCGCCATCGCTGAAAGACCCGAAGCTGCTCAAGATCGGGTTGTTGAAAGCGTCCGAGATTCCGATGGAAGGAAGAAACGACGGAGATGGGATGTCCATCGGATGGCCAGCGTCCAGCGCAATGCCGGGCATGATATCACTTCCGAAGAAGGACACGACGTCCAGGTCGCCGGCATTCAGATGGTCATGCATGCCGGTCCGGTCATCGCCCTTTGAGGCATCCATCTGCGCAGATCACGACTCAGCACAGGGCCGCTAGGAACGAGGCGCGGCACGGCGATCATCGCGTGGGATAGCCAGAAGGCGCACCTGCTTCCCGTGCGTTCTCGCGTCTGCTTCCGCCTGATTTGCGCTGAAACTGAACGCGGCGAAGTCAGATTTGCGGCACCCGCCTAAAGGTCAGAACCGCGCGCTGGCACCTGTCAAAGAGGTCGAAGCTTAACAGATCCTGCGGAGCGGCCAAGGCTGTCTCCATGCCAAGGCGGCACCGGGATCGCGCCGCAGAAGAAGCCTTTGGAGCCCACAAGCGGGGGTAGAGGGAGAGAAGGGGGGGGGGCATAAAACAATTGCGTAATTTGTTGATTTGCGCATGCGCATGCAGGAACTTCGGAAGCAAACCCGCAAGCTCCAATCTCGGAGCCCGGAAGCAAGCACACCCGTAGAGCGCACGTTAGCGC
>QPMI01000315.1:0-56486 GCA_004431415.1 Cyanophora paradoxa | reverse complement strand
TTAGCGAGGACTCTGCGGGAAGCGACGATCGTCCGCTTGCGCCCATGGGGCCTGGAGGTCGTTTCGACAACGTCCGGGCAGCCGGCGCGGCCGTGGCTTCGGCCGCGGCACCGCACCGGCCCGCAAGGCCCCGACGCGCGCCCCGGCTTCGGCCGCGGGATGCCCTCCTCCGGCCCTCTTGGGGGCCGCGACCGGTATGTATCACGCTTCTCTTTCGGCCCTCACGCGCGCCTCATGCGCCGCGAAGGGACGAGCGCGCGTTTGAGGGCACCGGGAGGCACGCGCGGAATGGGCGAGCGAGCGATCGGACAAGGCGCGGGACAAGCGGAGCGACGAGCGCTTCGAGCGGATGCGCGAGAACTTCGAGGCGGAGCGCGCAAAGCACCTCGAGGAGATGCGCCGCCAGGCCGGCCGCGGCGATTCGGGCGCCCCGGGCCGGGCCTCCCGGAGCCGGCGGTGGCGAGCTCCGGGTCGCTGAGCCTGCGGCTCGGCGGCGAGTCGGAGCGGGCGGCGCTGCCGCGCGCGCGCTCGAAGGACCTCTCCATCGAGGCCGAGTTCGACGAGAAGGGTCCGCCGCCCTTCGCTCCGTCCCCCGCCCCGCTCACGCCGGCGGCCCGCAGGCGACATCCTCCTGAGCCCGCAGACGCGCGCCTTCCCGTCCTCCCAGCTCAAGTCAGAGGTGCGGAGGCTCCCGAGGCTCCCCTGGCCCGCGGCAGCCCCTCCGACCGCCTCGCGCAGCTGCAGAAGCCGCGGAGTTTCGCCGAGCGGCGGGAGGAGCGGCCGCCGGAGCGCACGACCTCCTTCGACGCGCGGCGCCCCGGCGGCCCCGCCGTGCCGCCCTCGGAGTCCTTCGGGCGCGACCGCGAGCGGCGGGCCCGGAGAGCTCGCCGCGTGGCACGGGGCCATGTCGCCCACCGCTCCGCGCGCCCCGATGGCTCCCCCACCGGCCGCAGCATGCAGCGGGTGCGCCCGCCCCGCCGCCCCCGCCCCGCCGCCCCGCCCTGCGCGCCGGGCGGGCGCCGACGGGCGGGCAGTCGTTCGGACCGCGGGGGGCTCTGTTCGAGGACTCGCCGGACTTCGCGCTGGCGCGGCTGGGCGACCGGGACGAGCTCGAGCTGATCCAGAAGCTCGAGCAGCGTACTGCCGAGGAGAAGGTCCCCCCCGCCCGCCGCCCCGCGCCTCGCCCGCCGCCCGCCGAGCTCGCCCCGCCCCTCAGGACCGCTTCAAGTTCCAGAACTTCCGGGAACGGGAGCGGGCGGAGCTCGAGCGCGAGCAGCGGGGCCGCGAGCGCCAGGCCGCTCCCGTGCGCCCTCCCGCCCGCCCCTGCCGCGCGGCCGCCCCTCGCTCCCGCCTGACGCGGGGGCCAGGAGCGGGAGCGGACCTCGTTCCCGAACAGCCGGCTGCCGAAGGAGCAGGCGCCGCCCTCCCCCGCCAAGGAGAAGCGCGACGAGCCGGTCCGCCCCGCCCCGCCGGCCCCGCCCCCGCCCCGGCGCTCACCTCGCCCCAGCCCCGCGAGGGGAGGCCGGCCCCCGCCGCCTCCCCCACGGGCGCCGACAAGCCCCTGGGCCCGCCGCCCGGCCTCGGGGAGCGGCCGGCGGCGGCCGCGGACAAGGAGAAGTCTGCGGCGGGGGCGGCCAAGCCGGCGCCGCCGCCGGGGCTGAAGGCGCCGGGGGAGCGGAAGGGCGGGGAGGATGGGGAGGGGGAGGAGGGCCCGGACTTCATCAACAGCCTCTTCTCGTCGAGCGCGGCGCTCGGGCTCTTCGACGCCGAGGACGACGTGCACCCCCCGCCCGCCCCGCGCCGCCCCGACCCGCCCGCAGGAGGTCGCCGAGGCGATGCCCCGCTGGCTCGCCCGGGCGAGCGCAAGGCCGCCGGCCCGGGGCCATCGGACCGTGCGCCCCCCCCCCCTCCCCGCCGCCTGAGGCCGGGCCGCCGACGGCGCCTCGCAGGGGCCCGAAGCGGGCTTCGCCGACGAACGCGCCGTCCGCGGCCTCCCGCTTCTCGCGCTTCTTCGCCGCCGACGAGCACGGTGCCCGCCGCCCGCCTCGGATCGCGCCCTCGGCGCCCCTCACCGCCCGCCGCCAGGCATCTTCGGGGGCGACGCGTTCGCGGCCCCGCCGGGGATGCAGCCGCCGCAGCACGCGCAGGCGCCACAGGGACACCCGCAGGGGCCCCAGGGGCAGCCGCAGGGGCAGCCGCAGCAGGCGGGGCCGGGGCAGCCGTCGGGGCCCAGCATGCTGGAGGCCCTCTTCAAGGCCGACTTCGGGCAGGGCCCGGTGCCCCCCATGCCCAGGCTCCCCGGGCAGGGCCCCTACGCCCCGCCCCCGCCCCCGGGGCCGCGCCGCCGCGCCCCCCGAGGGCTTCCCGCAGCCCGGCGGCCGCGCTGCGCCGCAGGGGGCCGAGTCGGCGGCCTCCCTCCTCTCCCTCATGTTCGCCTCGGCCGGCGAGGTCCCGCCGATGCCGCGCCCCGGCGGCCCCGCCCCCGCGGCGCCCCCGATGCCCTCCCGCGCCCTCACCCTCGAGGACATCGAGCGCCAGGCCATGATGCAGGCCCGCCCCGCCCCGCCCCGCCCCGCCCCGCCCGCCCCGCCCCGCCCCGCCCTCGCGTCGCTCACGCTGGGGCGCAGGCGATGCAGCGGGGGGCGGCGCGGCGCAGGCGGCGCAGGCGGCGGGAGCGAAGGCGGGGCAGCACCGCCCTGCCGGCCCCTCGTCGGCCGCCATCGACGGGCTCCTGCAGAAGCTCACCCGGGGGGAGGCCCGGGCGGCGCCCCGCGCCCCGCGAGGGCGGCGGGGCCGCGCCACCCCCCTACCCCGGCATCCTCCCCGGGCCCAACGAGGGCGCCGCGTTCCAGTTCGACGGGGCCCCTAAGGACGGCGCCAACCCCACCGCCGCCCAGCAGGCCGCCACGCCGCCCTCCTCCGCGCCACCGGCGGGGGCGCCCAGGGCCCGCCCCCGGGGGCCCGCCGCCGCCTGGCCTCCCCCCGGCGCCCCCTACGGGGTCCCTGACCTCATGGCCATCCTGGCCGCCTCGGGGGGCAAGCCCGGCGCCCCGCCCCCGGGCCACGCCCCGCCCCGCCAGCCCCAGTGGCCCTCGGCGCCCCTCCCGGCGGCCCCGACGCCGCCGCCGCCGCCGCCGCCGCTGCCGCCGCCGCTGCCGCCGCCGCCCTCAAGCTCCCCCCCGGCCAGGCGCCCGCCTTCTTCAACCCGCCCCCGTCCGTCCTTAGCGCCCTCCCCGGCGGCGCTCCCGGCTCCGCCCCCTTCCCCGGCGCTCCCCAGTCCCGCGCCGCCGCCGCCGCCGCCGCTGCAGCAGCAGCGGCCGCCGTCTCGGCCGCCGCGGGCTTCCCGCCCGGGGCGGGCCTGCCTCCCAACTTCGGCCTGCCCCCCAACTTCGGCATGCCGGGCGGCTTCCCGCACGGGGCACTCCCGCCGTTCGGCATGCCAGGCGGACCGCCGCCGGGGGCCCCGATGCACCCGGGCTTCGGCGGCGCCGGCTTCAGCGTCGACAAGCTCTTCGGTATGGCGGGCGGGGCCGACGCGGGGGCCTACCCCCTCCCCCCGATGCCCCTCCCGGGCACCAAGCTCCGCACCCTCCAGGACCTCGAGGGCCAGTACCGGTAGAGCGCCAGCCGGCGCCGGCCCCGCCCGAGCCACCCCCTGTACATTGCCCGCTTTCTGAATCCGCATCGGCCCACCCCTCCCTTGCCGACAGTTGCACTTGCGCATGCGGCTAGTGGCGATTTCGTGAACCTTTTGCGGTCCGGGAGCGCTGCACCTGCAGTGAACGTTGACGTGCGCGAACACGCGCACGTGCACGCGCATGCGCAACAGCTAGCGCTCGCATTCCGCAAATGCAATGCATTTGCGCAGCTACGCTGCATGAGCGCACGAAGTCCACTTTTGTTTTGTACCCCAATTGGCGCAGCTGGGTACAGTTCTGCGCAGCGAGCCGCTCCAGAGTCGAGCCGCGGGCTTTCAGCACAGCTTGTAGGCCGTCAGCGCAACGTAGCCGGAGATCGGGGTCGCGGCAGGTCAACGCGCGTTAGGGTACCTTCCGCCGAACTTCGTGCAGAGCGAAGATGTTCTTGCCGAAGAAAAAGAAGTGCGTCTCCTTCCTGCGCGTCCTGCTCCCGCGCTTTCTCACGTACGACCCGCAAGACCGCTCTTCGACTTCGATGAGGTCTCGCCGATTAACAAGGTCTGCACGCGCTCCGTGGCCCGACAGTGCCCCCGCATCCTTCGCACCCCGGCCATTCGGAGCACGACCTCCTAGACCGCGGTCGGCTGCGGTCCCCGGGGATCGCTAGGGTCCCACGCTCCTGCCGAGTCGTGCCAGGCATCCTCGAAGCTCGGCGACAGCGCGTCCGCTGAAACGCCAGAGCGCCGCAGGTCCTCTTCCCGGCTCCATCGCCGTTCTATGAAGAGAACAGCTTCCCCGGCGAGTTGTGCTGGATTGGAGACCCGCCTTCGCCTTGCTTGGTCTTGCCTGTCCCCGGCGGCGCGCGGTACCTCCTCGTACGCCTCCACCGCCCGCGTCCCCCGCCAGGCCGGCGAGCGCGGTTGACGCCCCGCCAGATTTACATGCACGGCAATGCGGAGGACATTGGGTGCTCGCGGCCGCTTATGATGGCCCTGCGCTTCTCGCTCCAGGTCGGCTCCGGGGTGCAGCTCGCGCGCCGCTCGCAGCGCGCTGACGCACGCCCGCCGCCTGCAGTGCCACATCATCGCGGTCGAGTATCCGGGGTGCGACGCGCTTCGCTGCCGAGTCGCGGCGCCGCACGCGGCGAGCGCCGGCCGCAGGTACGGCTGCTTCCCGGGCCGCCCGAACGAGGCGAACGTGAACGACGCGCTGAACCGCGTCGTGACGTACTGCGTGCGCCCCGCTGCCGCCGGACGCCGGCAGAGCGCCGCGCCGCGCCGCGGCCTCACGGCGCCGGCGCGCAGGTCAACGTTCTCAAGTTCGACCAGAAGAACATGTGCGGCCGGCTCGCCCGCCGGCGCCGCGCCGCCGGGCTGAGGGGCGCGGCGGGGCCCGGGGGCGGCAGCATCCTGTTCGGGCGGTCGATCGGGACGGGCCCGTGCACGAAGATCGCGGTGAACGGCGACTTCCGCGCCCTCATCCTCCTCTCCCCCTACACCTCCATCCGCGCCGTCGTCAAGTCCGCCGCCCCCCGCTCCCCGCCCCGCGGCCGGCGCCTCAGGCGGGGGCCCGCAGGCACCTCATGGGGGCGGCGGCCCAGTACCTCATCTCGGACCGCTTCAAGTCCGACGAGGAGATCCAGAACGTGCGCGCCCCGGGCCCGCCGCGCCCCCCGCCGGCCCTGCGCCCGACCGAGCCGCCCGGCCCCGCCCGCGCAGGTCCACTGCCCCGTCCTTATCATCCACGGCCGTCTCGTGCGGCCGGCGCGGGGCCCCCGGAGTCCCCGCGCTCCACTGACCGCGGGGCGGGGGCGCTCAGGACCGGCTCATCCCGTGGACGCAGGCGGAGACGCTCTACAACCTCTGCCCGAGGCGCGACGCGCGGGCGGAGCAGGGCGGGGCGGGGCTGAGGGGCGGGGCGGGGCGCAGCATCATGAAGCGGCTGGCGGTGTCGGAGACGATGGACCACAACAACTTCGACCTGGAGGACGACGTGGTGCAGCCCGTGCAGATGTTCCTCTGCTCCATGGACGAGCGCGGCGCCGGCCCGCCCCGCGACCTCGCCATCGAGAAGGCCCGCTTCAGTGCGCCTTTCGTCCCGCTGCTGCCGCCGCCGCCTAGGCCGACGGGTGGCGCAGCGTGCCCGCCGGAGATGCGCTCGCAGCGGTCGCAGAGCGCGACGCCGGGGGCGAGCGGCTCGGCGGGCGGCTCCGGGGCGGCGGGGGCGCCGCGGGAGCGCCCCTCGTTCCTCCGCAACCCCGCCGCCATGCTCGCCGGCGAGGAGGGCGCGCCCGCCCCGCCCCGCACCCGTCCCGCACGCCCGCCGCCTCCGCGCCTCACCGCCGGGCGCGCAGACGACCCGCCGAGTCGCTGGCGGGGCGGCGGGGCGGCGTGCGCCCCGGCTCCGCCCCGCCGGGGCCCCGGGCTCCACCGCGCCCTCCCACCGTCGACCCCGGCGCCTACGCCGAGCAGGTGCCCCCGCCCCGCCCCGCCACCGCCGGGGCCGGGGCCGAGGGGCGGCGGTGCAGCTGGCGATGCTGCGCGAGATGGGCTTCGTGGACGAGCGGGCGGCGCTCCGCGTGCGCGCCGCCGCCGCCCCCGGGGTGCGGGGCGGCTCGAGCGGGGCGCAGGCGGTGCACCGGGCGGGGGGCGACCTCGAGACGGCCGTCGAGCTCCTCTCCGCCTCCTTCCTCGACGCCGTCCAGGCCCGCCCCGCCCGCCGCCCCCGGCCCCCGCCCCCTCCTCACCCCGCCCCCCCCCGCCCCGCCCCAGATCGAGGAGGCCGCGCGCCGCTGGTCGGGAGGCGACGCGCCCGGCGGGCCGGCGGCGGCGCGGGCGCGGGGGTCGGACCCCGGGGCGGCGGCGGCGGCGGCGGCGGGGGGCGGGGGCGGGGGCCGGGGAGGGGGAGGACTCGGAGCGGGACGACGGGCCGCTGACGTACGCGGGGAGGAGGGCAAGTACAACGCCGCCGTCTCGACCATGCGCGAGATGGGCTTCCAGGAGGCCGAGGGCCCGCCCCGCCCCGCCCTCTCGAGCCGGCGAGGCGCTGAGGCGGGCGGGCGCAGAGGTGCTGGTGCAGGCGCTCAAGTCGGCGCGGGGCTCCGTCGAGCGCGCCGTCGCCTTCCTCTTCCGCGGCGGCAGGCCCGCCCGCCCGCCCCGCCCCGCCCGGCCCCTCTCCTCCTCTGACCGCGGGCAGCCCGACGCACGCGCCGCCGGTGGAGAACGCGCGCGGCCTGCCCGCCGCGAGGCCGACCCCGTGCGCCCTCGCCCCGCCCCGCCACCCCCGCCCCCGCCCCTGGCCGACGGGGCTCAGGGCGGGCCCCGCGGCGGCGGCGGGGCCGGCGGGGCCGCCTGCTGGGGGCCAGGCGGGGGCGGGCGGGGGCTGGTGCTCCCCTGGGTGGACGCGGCGGAGAGCCCCGACACCCCCGAGCTCCGCGCCTACCGCTTCCGCCCCGACTCCGGTGCCCCCGCCCCGCCCCGCCTCGTCCGCTGCTCGCCCCGCCGCTCAGCCGGCGCCAGACGGGGAGGCCTCGCCCCCGCGGCGGAAGGGCGAGGGGGAGGGTGCGGAGGGGAGCGCCCCCGAGGCGGCGGGGGCGCCCGAGGAAGCGGACTACGGCGCGCAGCTGGCGGCGATGGCGGAGATGGGTTTCGGGGACGCCCCCCGCGCCCTCGCCGCCCTCCGCGCCGCCGGCGGCGACGTCGACCGCGCCGTCAGCGCCCTCCTCGCCTCCCCCGAGTGAGGGGCGGCCCCCGCTTTCCCCTCCCGCTGTCCGTGGACGAAGAGAGATCGTTCTCTTCCTCGAAAACAGGAGGGACCTGGACTGGGAGGAAGGGAAGCTCAGAAGGGGAGGAGGGAAGAAGCGCGCACTCTTTCAAATGTCAGGAGACAACCCCTGAGGGACCACACCAAGGCCTAGGGTAGGCCACAAGCTTAAGCTTCTGTTCGCTTTATGTGACTACTGCGATCTGCACAGAAAATGCAGCTAAGCTATTGGGGAAGGGAAAATCACTTCCCCTGTCCCTGTCCCTCGGGCCCAACCCTACCCCAAATCCCATTTCCCCGACCTCCGCAAAACCCGGGCCGCGCGGTACGTCCTGAAAGCGCGTCCCCAGGGGACCCCGAAACCGTGTCTCCCGGTCCCGTCCGACCAAAGGGTGATCCAGGAACAGGCACCAACACCCGGGACAAAAATGGGTCCAGCGACGCACAGGGAGCAGATATACGGGCCAGACCAGTTCGTGGTCAATGCTTGCATCATGCCCGACATTCTGTACAGCGGGAGCGAGGCCGGGCGCGAGCGCGGTCGTGTAGGAGGACGCCCCGCGCGCTAGCCAATCGCATTGGAGAGTGCGTTAACTTACCCTGAGGAAAGTCTTTAAGCGTACCGAGCCTTTGCGCGGGAACAGCGCCGCATGCTTGATGCTGCCGCAAGGACGCCCACGCGGCAGCGGTGGCGCACAGCCACCGGTCGGCATCGTCATAGGAGCGGACATCGAGCCGGCGACGGGCCGTGCGACTCGCCCAGCTGCGGTGGCTCCCGCAAGCTGTACGGCGGCAAGTGCCTGCACTGCGCCCAGCACTTCTGCACGAGGGACGCGCTGTACAGTCATGTGCCAGGATGTCGCGCCCCCGCGCCTGCAGCCAGCGTAGGTCGCCCTGGAGGAACCCGCAGCTCGACCAGCGGCGCCCACGCGTTCAGCGAGCGGCCTGAGTGCGGGGACTGTCAGCAGAAGAGCAAAGCCACCGGCAGCAAAGACGTGTGGGGCTGTGACCTCTGCGCTGCCCACTTCGTGCGCTTCGGCCCGGCGAAGGTGGTGGCACACCACGCAACTGCATCCTGTGAAAAGAACCGCTTACGTGGTACGCGGTCATTATGCTTTCGAAGCCTTCGAAACTTACCTTTTCGCTACGTGTATACGCTGTCGCAGATGAGCCGGAGCTGCAGAGCATCGCTGCGCGCGCGGAAGCCGCGACCGCCGCCTCAGCGCCTGTACACGTCGGTCCGCGAGGCGCACCAAGTGCTCGACTTGCGATGCGAGCTCACAGCGCTCAATCGCAGAGCACGGGCAGCCGGCTGCTGCGGGATCGATTCCGCCTGCTGGCAGTCACAACCTCGCCTCGCGGCGCGGCTGCAATCGCTGCACGGACAAGCAGCTGCAAGCGGCGGCCGGTGCGAACGTCTGGGGCTGGAATCAATGGTGCGGTCGTCGTCCTCGAGTGCCTGCCGGGCGAGTACGTCCACTCGAACCAATACACGTTCCACAACGTGCTGGTTGCTTCCGCCGATGGGCGCGTCCCTCTGCTGGTCCCTCCGCCTCTCCGATGCTGTTTTGACCCCTCCTGCTCAGGTGCACTGCAACCTTCCATCCCTACAAGAAGTCCCCTGGCCGCAGCCAAGTTTACCAGCTCGACTACCAGGCCGGCGATAAGATTCAGCTCGTCTACACTACCTTTGAGTCGGACCTTAAGGGTTCGTGGGTCTCTCCGTGCTCTGCCTCAGTCTGCCCTTGCTGAGCTCTCCCCCAGATGGCCACGTCCACTTCATCCCCCAGCAGTACACTCGGGAGTACGTGATCACGGCCAAGGACGAGAAGACCCAGGCGCTTGACGCCCTCTACGACGCATTCCGGTGGGCACTTTCCACCCCTCTCCCGCGTCTGTTTGCTTTCGTGTGCCCACCGCCGTCCCTGCAGGAACGGCACGGCCACTCTGCAGTCCGGCCCCAAGTCCTGCCTGGTGATGCCGGCCCCGCCTGCCCCGATTGCGGCCCCGCCTGCGCCACAGCTGCCCGAGGACGACGACGAGTGCGTCCCTCTTTCTTGCTACCGGATGCTCCATCGCTCCTCAATACCAGCCCGCAGGGATACGCCAAAGCGCCGCTCGGGTGGCCGCAAGGCCACCGTGATCTCCTCGGACGAGTCCGACAACGCCTCCGCCACCGGGTCTGCCGCCCCTCCGTCTCCTTCCCCGCCCCCCCCCCCCCCCCCCCCCCTCACCCCCCTTCCCCCACCCCTGCTCCCTCTCCTTACCCGCTCTGCCCTCAGGGACGACCCCATCGAGGTCTCCTCGGACGAGGAGGGGGCAGCGCCCGAGCTCGACGCCGCAGAGGCGCCGGTCGTGAAGTCGGCCTCCGCCCCAGAAAGGCCACCGGCATGAAGGGCCTCATGGCCCTCGCTGCGCCCCGCCTCCTCGGCACCAAGGCCGCGCGCCTCCTGGGCGCCGGCGTCTCCAAGGGCAAGAAGACCAAGAAGACGGCGGCCCCCAAGGCCGCCAAGTCCAAGGACACCAAGGGCGGAAAGAAGACCAAGGCCGTGCAGTGACAGTGCAGTCCCGCACGGGGCTGCCAAACTGCAGCCCCCCCGCCCATTTTGTGCGAGTCTTGTGCGCGCTGTGAATGCCAAGCCACTGCAGTGCAACAGTCCCGTTCACATGATTAAATTCCCTTCCCCGGACCCAACTGACGCGCGCGGCAAGTCAGTGGCTCTTTTTTCTAGATCCAGCAACACAGCTACACAGCGGCACGTGCCGTAGTGCAACCGTCCAACGCGTGCGGACAACACTGTCCGGGCCGTACGCGTCGGACTGCATCGCCCGCCCAATGTGCAGTCCGATGCAGTCCTCGAGGAAGGTCCTCCGTGCAGGGCGGCAGGCCCTCAGAAGGAGGGGCTCGGCCCGAGGCCGCCGGGCTGCTCCAGGGCGGCCGGCGCGGGGCCGAGGGCCGGGGCCGGGTCGCGGGTGGAGGCGTGCGGGTGCTTCTGGGCGGGCGGGAGGAGCGGGGCGTCGCGGGGGGCGACGAGGAGGGTGGCCCCCCCGGGCCCCGCCTCGAAGTCGAACTCGCCGGCCACCAGTGCCGCCGCCTCCGCCGCCACCTGCGCGCGCGCGCGTGAGGCGCCCCGTTCGTGCGGGCGGGGGCGGGGGGCGGGGGCGGGGGCGGAGCGGACGAGGCAGCGGCCGGGAGGGAGCTGCGCTCCATTGCGGCCGCCTCTTCGACGGCGGGGCCGAGCAGCTCCCACGTCCACCGCCGCGCCCCCACCACGGCCCCCGCCGCCCGCCCCAGCCCCACTCCGAAGCGCGCCGTCAGCTGCCCCCCGCCCGCCGCGCGCTCAGCGGCCGGCACAGGGGGTCGCGGCGGGAGAGAGGAGGGGGCGAGGGCGGACGGTCTCGTGGGTCCACTCGCGGCCGGCGCCGGGCGAGGCGCACGGACAGGCGGGCGAGGCGAGTTCGGGATCGACGCCGGGCTGGCGCGCGAGGAGGCGGGTGCGGGCGTAGGCGGCGCGCATCTCGTGCGCGGCCCGCAGCAGGCTCGCCAGCTCGCGGGGGCCGGCGGGGCGGTCGAGGCCCACGACGCCCACCCACGCGTCTGCGCGCCCGGGCCCCCGTCAGCCGCGAGCGCCCGCGCGCGGGCCCTCGCCCGCATGCCCCCGCACCGCCGACGGTGCGGAGGGTCTGCACGCCGTAGCGCTCGGCAATCTCGTCGCAGGCGGCGAAGAGGGCGTCTGGCGGGGCACGCGTGAGGGCGGGGGCGGGACGGGTGGGGCGGCGGGGCCGCACTGAGGGCGTCGACGAGGCGGGGGGCGTCGGTGCGGGGGGCGATGCCCGAGAAGCCGACGATGTCGCTCTGCAGCACCGCCACCCGCTCGAACTCCACCGCTTCCCGCCTGCCGTCCGCGTCGGGGGCGGTGCGGGGCAGGGCGGGGCGGGGCGCGGGGGCGCGGGGGCGGACCCGGATGCGGGGAGGAGGCCGAGGGCGGCGCGGGGGAGGCAGAGGTCGACGAGGGCGTCCGCCTCGGCCCCGGCCTCCGCCGCCGCCCGCGCCGCCCGCCGCGCGCTGTTGCGCAGCAGGAAGCGCCGCCGCGCCTCGCGCTCCCGCAGGAACGCGACGCCCCACATCGCCAGCGCCACCGTCCCCAGCCACACCGGGATCATCTGCCCCGCCCCCCGATCCCGCTCGACGCCGCTCGCCGCCGGGCGCGCGGGGGCGCACCTTGCGGTCGGCGGTGGCACCGCGGGCGGCGGCGGGGACGGCGGAGGCGAGGAGGGGCAGGGCGCCCCAGGGGAGCTTCTGGGGCAGCGGCAGCTGCCCGAGCGTGCAGACGAAGATCGTCGCGAAGCAGGCGTCCGCGTCCGTCATCTGCGCGCGATGTGAGGCGCCGCTGAGGCGCGTCTCGCGGGGGCGCGGGGGGGCGGGGGGCGCACGGTGAGGGCCGCCCAAGAGAGGGGCCCCGCGGCGGGGCCGCCGGGGTGCAGCAGGCAGTAGTCGAGGGCCGGCGGCAGCGCGGCGGCGGCGGCGGCGGCGTGGAGGGCGAGCGTCCCGAGGGCGCCCCGCGGCAGGCGCGGCCGCAGGAGGAGGGCGACGAGCGGCACGAGGCAGGCCCCGCGCACGGCGTAGCGCGCGCCCAGGCGCGTCTCCTCGTGCAGGTCGTTGGCGATGTGCACGAGGAGCTGCGCGCGCGGGGCGTCGGAGGGGAGGGGAGGCGGGCGGGGGCCGCGGGGCGCGGGGCGGCGCACGGGCATGAGGAGGGAGTGGAGGGCGAGGGCGGCGATGAGAGCGCGCAGGGCGCCGGGGCTCGCCCGGCGGGTCGCCCCCAGAAGGCCGCCTCCTCGTCGCGCTCGGAGAAGGCGAGGCGCCACCAGCGGCGCCGCCCGGCCGCCTCGGCATCGGCCTCGGCGCCCCACGGCGGCGCGGGGCCCCTGCTGCGGGCGGCGAGGGGCTCGGCGCCGGCGTCGGGAGGGCGTGCCCGCGGGCGGCGGGGCCCATGAGGAAGCCGGCGGCGGCGGAGGCCGGCAGCGTGGCGCCCCGTCGGCGGCCGCGCCCGTGTCCTCTTTGTCCTCGCCGGGGCGCGGCGAGGCTTTCGCCCCTCCTCCGCCGCCGGGGGCGGGCGGGGCGGGGCCCTTGGCGGGGGCCTCCACGCCGCTCCAGGCGACGTGCGCGGGGCTGCGGGAGGAGGAGGGGCGGCGGGGCGAGGCGGGGTCCTCGGGGTCCCCCTCGTCGCCCCCCGGGGGCACCCCGGGGGCGTGGCGGAGGGAGTGCCCGGGCGAGAGGCGGGCGACGAGGGCACGCGAGGGGAGGTAGGCCGCCCCCGCCGTCCCCCGCCGCCCGCTCGCGCCCCCGCCCCGCCGCGACGAGCCGACGGAGCGCCCCGAGGGGATCCCCGCGACGAACTCGCCCCTGTGGCCGACGCTCACCGCGCGGAACGAGACGGCGCCGGCGCTGGCGGGGCTGGCGGCGGTGGCGAGGTCGACGGGGGAGGGCTCGAGGGCGCCGATGCCGCCGGCGCGGGAGACGAAGCAGGTCTCCCAGGTGCCCCGGCCCTTGAGCGCCGTCGCCGCCGGCTCGCTGAAGCGCAGCGCCCCGGCCGCCCCGGCCGCCAGCATCGCATCCCGCGCCGCCGCCGGCAGGTGCACCCGCCCCGCCTCCCCGTGCGCGCACATCCTGCCCCGCCCGCCCCCGCTCGCGACGGACGCGCGCGAGGGGGCGGGCTAGCGGGGGCACCGCTGGGCGAGGTTGCAGGCGTCGCCGAAGACGTCGAAGGCGAGGCGGCAGCCGATGACGCCCGACACCAGCGCGCCCCTGCGGCCGCGTCGGGCGGGCGGGGCGGGGCGGGGCCGGGGGCGGGCGGACGGGAAGAGGCCGGCGCGGGCGGCGGGGAAGCCCTCGCGGCGGGCGGCTTCAACGGCGTCGAGGGCAAAGGCGGCGGCGCGGGCGGCGTGGCGCCCTCCGCTGCCCACTCCTCCTCCTCCTCGCCCTCCCCGGCCCCGCCGCCTCCGCCTCCGCCGCGAAGCCGACGCCGACGACGCCCTGCGCCCCGCGCGCCGCCCGGTCGGCGGGGCCGGCGGGGCGGGGCGGGGGGCGGGCGGGGCGGGGTGGGCGGGCCATGAAGGTGAGGCCGATGGACTTGATCTTGAGGAGGCCGTGCGCCTCCGCCACCGCCTCGAGCAGCTCCGCCAGCCGCCCCGCCGCCGCCAGCGCCTCGCGCGGGGCCCGCGGCGCCCCCGCCGCCTCCGCCCGCCCTCCGCCGAGACGAAGACGACGGCGGCGTGCGCGTGCACGCGGTTGATCCGCGGCCAGTCCCCTCCCGGATCGCCTCGATCACCTGCCCGGCGCCCCCGCTCGAAGTCCCGCGGGGCGCAGGGCGGGGCCCGCCGGGGCCCGCGCGCGGGACGCACGGGGTCCGGGAGGAGGTTGCGGAGGAGGCGGGAGGAGCGCTGCTGGCGCTCGACGGCCTCGCGCCGCGCCCGCTCCGCCGCCCGCGCGAGCCCAAACCGCCACCGCACGTCCATCTCGTACGCGACGCCTGCGTCCCCGCCGGCGCCGGCGTCAGGTCGGGGCGGGTCGGGCGGGGCGGCGGGGCGGGGGCGGGCGCGCCGGCGACGACGAGGAGGAGGGCGAGGGCGGCGACGAAGGCCTGGATGGAGGCCACGGCGAGCAGGTCCTGGCGGCGCCCGGCCCGCAGCGCCCCCACGAAGTCCGTCCCCGCGCTCAGGGCGAGGGCCGGGGGCAGGAGAGGCGCCGCGGCGCGCATGGGGACGTGGAGGTAGAGGAGGACCATGAGCAGCAGGTAGCAGATCACGAAGTCGTCTGGCCCCGCCCCGCGCGCCTCAGAGGCCGAGGCGGCGGCCGGTGGCGGCGGGGCGGGGGGCGGGGCGGGGCGCGCACAGACGACCTCGCGGTCGTTCACGAAGAGGGCGCGCCGCACGAAGAAGAAGACGAACTGGGCGCCGATCCCCTGCCCCGGCCCCGGCCCTCGGTGTCCCGGCCGGCGGGGGCGGAGCCGGGCGGGGCGGGAGCGGCGGGGCGCACGGAGAGGATGGTGGCGTAGAAGGGGAGGGTGCGGGCGCGGCGCGAGGCCGGCGCGCAGGCGAAGAGGAGGAAGCCGAGGGCCGTCGCGAGGGTCAGCACGCGGATCACGAGGTTCGTCAGGTTCGGGCTCGTCGCCGTCCAGAACGCTGCCCCCGCCCGCCCCTCGGCGCCGGCCCGGCGGCGCGGGGCCGGCCGCGCATGCGCACCGGATGCAATCGTGGCCACGAACATGGCGATCTGGAAGCGGGGGCGCGCGTCCGCGCAGTACTGCGCCAGGAAGTCCGCCTCCTCGTCGCCCGCGAACCGCAGCGCGAGGCGAGCCCACAGGCGCCGCCACCCGCGCCTCCCCGCGTCCAACACCTCTGAGGATGGCGGGTCCCCCCCAGCAAGCGTGGCGGAGCTGGCCGGCGGGGCGAGATTCAGGGGTCCGCTGGCACGTTCATTCGCTGGCCCGCCCAGCACGCCTCCCAGCGGCGCATGCAAGTTGAGGGGCCTTGCAATTGCAACGCCCGAGTCCGGATCTGCGCCCGGCCGCAGCTGCGCCGCAGGCACAATCCGCAGCTGCATGCCGACGTCGCTCGTAGCTGCTCTCCTGGATCCACAGGCCGCGGGACCGCGGCCGCGGCGCGCCGAGCCGGGCCGGGCCTTCAAGCGTGGCTCACCAGCCCGCAGCCGCCGCGGGGACGCCTGCGCATCCGTCTGGGCTTGCGTATGTCATGCGTGTTTGACTTCCAACTGCGCGCCTAGTGGATGGTTGGAGGGTCGATCATGCTGAGGAGGGGCGCCGTCCGGCTCCAGTGCTAGCGCTCCTGCTGCATGTTGCAAGCTGCAGCTCTGCGCGTGCTGCTGCAAAATGCAAGTTGCTTTGATCCCCGCGAATGCGCGCCCGCAAGCAACTGAAACAGTCGCCTCGAATGTCGATCCAGCTATGCACATCGCGGCCCCAGGAACCCAGCTTGTACCGTACCCCGGCCCACACGTCCCGCAGCGCAGGCTCGACACCGGCCGGGAGGATATCGATGCGCCTCGCGTTCTTGAGCGCGCGAGCCGCGAAGGATGGCGGCGGAGAATCACAGCGATGCGCCGAGGAGGCCGACTGCTGCGTTTCGGTGCAGCGAACTCGGCTTCAGCCCGACCTGAGTTCAGCTTGACCAGGCCGTCACCTGACGCCGCCTGAGAGCGCCATACAGCAGCGACCGAGCGATGGTTCCTGCATTCAAAGAGCACATTGCGCTCCTCGATCTTCCCCGACCCTTCGCGCAACCGCCCAGCACACCCGCCAGCCCCCACAATGGCCCGCCAGCGCGTGTCTTCCGGCTCCGCCCCGCACACCACCTTCATGCACATGGTCCGCTCCATGCTCTGATGCTTTCGCACGCATCGCTCATGGGCGATCGCAGCGCACGGCGAATCGTCGGCGATGCGCGGCAAGAACCCGAACGACCGCCCGCCGCGCGCCGCGCCGTTGAAGTCGTCGCCGACGAAGGCGGCCGGCAGGAACTGCTCCCTAGGCCTGCAGGCGAAGCCGGCGCGGCGTCCGGCGGCGCCGCGCCCCGCCGTCCTCGCCGACGTGCGGCTGCGGCTGGAGCCCGCGGCCGAGTTCGAGCACCCCGTCGCCGAGCAGCCCCAGGCGAACGCGCCGGTCGTCGAGCAGCCGGCAGCAGCGCCCGCAGCTGAGCCCGCGGCAGCAGAGCTCGCTGCTCCCGCTGCGACCTCGGCCGCTGCAGCGCCCGCAGCTGCTCCCGCGACGCAGTCGGCGCGCGCAGCGCGGGGGCGGCGGCGGTGCGAGGGCGGGCGGCGGAGGCGGTGTGGGTGCGGGGGCGCGGGCGGGGTACGTGCGGCACGACGACCCGGAGCTCCTCGCCTTCCTCGCCCCGCGCCGCGCGCAAGCCGACCGCCACACCCTCGACCGCGCCCCCGCCGCCCCGCCGCCCCCGCCGGCCCCGCCGGCCCCGCCGGCCGGCGGCGGTTCCGGGCAGCTGCCGCCGCTGCCCTTCGCGCCGGTCGACCCGCGCGACCCGGCACTCGTCGCCGCCCTCGCCAAGCGCCGCCGCATCGTCGACGCCGCCGCCGCCGCCGCCGCCTGAGCCCGCGCGGGGCCCACTCTCGTTTCCTCTTTTGTACCGTAGTACTTGTACGATAGCTTCAGCGTTTCAGATGGCGTCTCTCTTTGAATTTTTTCCTTGCTTCGCGGACGCCGGCGCCTCATGATCAGGGCATTTCTTCGTGTACAGTCATTCAGTTCAAGTTCATTCGGGACTACTTAGTGTCGTCAAGTCAGAAATTGTGGTCCTTTAGCCACACTGAGTTATTTGTTTAGCCACACTGAGTCATTTGTTTTGCACGCACTCTTACATCTTGGACTTCGAATTCCAGAAGATTTCGAAGTCGCTATGGCGCAAGCAACCTCGCGATCGAGCTCAGGAATCCTTACTAAGTTAGACGTCGACTAGGGGCCCCTGGGAGCATGCGGGTGGGAGCATATGAGGGGCGAGGCCCGGACTATCGGATCCGGGGCGTCTACGTATACGTATACTCGACCCCGTGACGTCGATCGCGACCCTCGGATCCGGATGGGGGCCGAGGGTCGGTCGCGTTCTGGGGGACCACAGCCTGGCAGGTCCAACGACAAAAGATCCGACGAATTGAATTGAGAACACGAATACTGTACATGCTACCAGACTCTGAGATTCCGAAGCTGTCTAGATCTACGATGATCACTTGAATTCGAAGTTTGAAAAAACGATTATCGAAAGAGCTACAGATCTAGGCCCTGATCATGAGTATACATACATCGACTGACCATGAAGCAGAACGAATTGGTGCAGGTCCGGGGCCGCACGCGAATTTAAAGGCGGGCACGCTGGTCTACATCTGAACTCTATGCACAGTGCGGAAGAAGGGGCTGGGGCTCCGCGAGGGGGCGGCGGGCCCTCACTCGGGGGCGGGGCGGCGGGGCTGCGGGGCGACGAGGGGCGCCGTCTCGACCTTGAGGAGGCCCCGCTTCATCTGCTGCCCCGAGAGGCGCACGGGGCTGAACGCCGAGGCCGGGGCCGGGCTGAAGCCGCGCGCCAGCGGCGGCTGCTCCACCACCGAGCCGGCCGTCGGCGGCACGGGCGAGGCGCTGAAGGCGCGGGGCGAGGCGGCGGAGGCGGCGGGGCCGAAGTGGAGCTGGCGGGCGAGGGGCGGCCCAGGGGCGGGCGAGGCGCCCGGGCGCGGGGTGACGAGGCCGGCGACGCAGCGGGCGACGGCGTGGGCGACGGCGTAGTCGCCGGCGTGGCTGATGGAGACGACGACCTCGGCCACGCCGGCGGCGGCCGCGACCTCGCGCGCGTAGCCGTGCAGCCGCACCTGCGGCGCGCCCGAGGGCGACGGCAGGATCTCGATCTCGTTGAGCGGCGCCGCGGAGCCGCGGAGGCGCGCGGCGGCCGAGTCCGGCGCGCTCGAGGAGAGGGCCTTGGCGACGGCCTCCTTGGCGGCCCACTTGCCGGCGAGGCGGGAGGGGGCGTCGCTCGAGGCCTCGCAGTGCTCGAGCTCCGCCGCCGTGAAGTTGCGCTCCAGCATTGTCTCCTGCGAGGAGGGCGTCGGGAAGAGCAGAGGCGGGAAGGAAGCGCAACGCCGCGCGCGCACCGAGGCGTCCTGGAAGGTGGCGATGGGCTCGACGTCGACGCCGACACCGGCGTCGACGAGGGGGCCCTGCGCCGCCACCGCCGCCTCCAGCGCCGCCCGCAGCCGCCGCGCCTCCGCCTCCTCGTGCTCCGTCACCGACACCACCGGCGTCTCCGGCCGCGAAGCGCTCCCCTTGCGCGGCAGCGGCGGCCGCCCCGACGCCGGGCTGAAGGCCGAGCGGTCCCCGGGGGTGCCGGGGCGCGGCGAGCGGGGGATGGCGAAGCCGGCGCGCTCCCTGTCGGGGGCGGCGCGGGCAGAGGGGTCAAGGAAGACGTCGTGCATGTCGTCGGCGTGGTAGGGCGCCGCCGTCTTCACCGCCACGAACGGCCGCTTCCCCGCCAGGGCCTCGTGGTGGAAGCGCACGGCCGAGGCGAGGCGCGCCTCGCGCTTGGCCGCGTACTCGGCGAGCGCCGCCGGCTGCAGCGAGGCGAGGAGGTACTCGGGGGCGACGAGGAGGATCTCGGCGCCGGCCTGGCCAAAGCCGAAGGAGGTGAGGAGGCCGGCGCGCAGGCTCGAGGCCGGCACGCGCAGCGTGCGGTCCACCGCCATGAGATGGGTGTAGGGGCGGAGCTCGGGGGCGACGTTGTCGGCGTTGCGGTTGCCGGGGATGACCCCCGAGGCCATCGCCTGGAGGAGCCCGTTGAGCATCCAGGCGGCGGCGCCGCCCTTGGGGTGGCCCGTCAGCCACTTCTGGCAGATGACCGGCACGGGGCGCCCCCGCTGCCGCCCCAGGTGCTCCAGCGTCTTGTGCAGCACCATGAACTGCGCCGCGGGCTCAGAGGGGCGCGCGGGCGTGCGCAGCCGGCGGGGGCCCGGACCTCGTTCTTGTCGTTGGCCTTGGTGGAGGTGCCGTGGAGGGAGGCGACGCCGATGTCGTCCGGGGTCAGCCCGAAGACAGCGAGGGCGGCGCGCAGCGGGGAGACGCCGGGCTCCTCCAGCGCCGCCCCCGACCCGAAGTACCGCGCCGCCGCCTTCTCCAGCCGGCTCGCCGCCTCCTGCACGGCCCGCACGCGGCCCTCGGGCAGCGGCGAGGGGCAGGGCCCGAGGCCGGCCTCGAAGGGCTCGCCGGCGGGGGCGCCGCCCTCGTAGGGGGACGAGGGCCGGGAGCCCGAGGGCGTCATCGGCGGCTCGGGCGAGGAGAGGGAGGCCGCGGGGCTCGCCGGCCGCAGCTGCGCCGCCCGCCACTCGTGCGCCGCCCGCCGCGCGTCGCGGAGGCCGGCGCGGCGGGCGTCGACGTCGATGGGGGCGGCGGCGGCGGCGGCGCGGTCCTCGCGGGCGAAGGAGAGGATGCCCTGGCCCGGGGCGGGGACGGAGCGGCCCTCGCGGTCGGAGGCGGTGCGGGCGAGGGCGACGACGCCGTAGATGGGGGCCCCCATGCGGATGGCGAGGTCGGCCGCCATGAGCACCTGCACGCCGGCCCCGTGCGCCTCGACGAAGCCCGCCCGCGAGTGCGTCGTGGGGCGGGACATCTCGCGCGGCTCCCGCCCGCGCGCGGCGTCCTCCGCGCAGTTGCACGTCGCCTTCATCTGCGCGAACTCGTACGACGTCTCCTCGATGAAGTCGTCGTAGCCGCCCACCAGCATCACCTGCGGGGGCGCGCGCTCAGGGCCGGCGACGAGGCGGCAGGGGCGGGGCTCGGGGGCACCTTGGCCTTGCCGGCGAGGATGGTCTCGGCGCCGACCTCGACGGACTGGGCGGCGGTGGCGCAGGCGCCGACGGGGGTCTTGATGGGCCCGCAGGAGGAGAGCAGGAGCATGTTGATCCACGCGGGGACCGTGTTGATGAACGTCTCCTGCAGGCTGTCCGACTGCATCGGGGTCTCCAGGCGCCGGTCGAGGAAGATGCGGCGGAGGTTGCGGAGGCCGCCCATGCCGCCGCCCACCGCGTTGCCGACCTCGCTGGGGTGCACGTACTGGTAGAGCTCGTACGGGTCGACGACGCCGGCCCCCGCGAGGGCGTCCATCGCCGAGACGAGCGCGTAGAGGCAGACGGGGTCGACCTGCGGGGGCGCGGGGGTGAGAGGGGCGGGGGGCGGGGGGGCGGGGGGCGGGGGACCTGGGCGACGATCTCGGGGGGGATGCCGTAGGCGGCGGCGTTCCAGCCCGAGGGGACCTGCCCCGCCACGAACCGGTCGAAGACGGTCGCCTTGGGCACGTAGAGCACGGCCCCGCGCTTCAGGCGCGCCCGCCAGGCGCCGCCCTCGGGCTCCTGCCAGACCTCGACCTTGTCGCCGTGGGCGCGGGTGAACTGCTCGGCCTCGGCGGCGGAGGCGATCTCGACGGGGGGCAGGTCGCGCTCGACGGCGACCTGGCGGAGGAACTCCTTGCGGGAGGGGTCCATCCCGTGCAGCAGCTCGCCCTCCACCACGCGGATCCCCGTGTGCTCCACCATGTGCCCCTCGTACTTCGCCTTGACGTCGAAGTCCCCCACCGGCTCCTTGGTCTTGGCGTCCAGCCAGCCCGTGTAGGGGCGGCCCGTCCCCGGCAGCGGGCCCGAGTGGTACTTGATGAGGCCCATCAGCCACGCCAGCTCGATGCAGCTGCGCACGAGAGGAGGGGTCAGAGAGGCCTCGGGGCAGGGAGGGGGGCGGGCGGACCCGGCGATGGAGAAGCCGCCGTCGGCCTCGAACTCCCAGCGGGTGCGGGCGGAGCCGAAGGGCCCGACCTCGCCGAAGCCCGTGACCACGACGGTGCGCTCCAGGTCCACCAGGCCCCGCAGCCCCTTCAGCCGCTGCAGCCGCCGCGCCGACGGCAGCTTGGGGAAGGTCGCGAAGTAGTCGGGGCGGGCCTTGGTGCCGGGGCGGGAGGCGGGGGCGGGGCCGGCGGGGGCGGGGCCCGGGGGCCTGGCGGCCTCGGCGACGGCGCGGGCGGCGGCGGAGCGCTCCTCGATGGCCCGCCGCGCCGCCTTCGTGAAGTTGGCGAGGTCCGCGATCCGGTCCTGCGCGCCGTTAGAGGGCGCGGGGCGGACGGGGCGGGGCGGGGCGGGGGCGGGGCCGGGCGCACGAAGCCGCCGCCGAGGTCGGCCCAGACGGGCTCCTCCTCGGCGAGGCGCACGACGGCGGGGTGCAGGAGGCCCAGGAGGTTCAGCGCCGTCTCCCACGCCGCGAAGGTCCGCGCCCCCTCCTTCTCGAACGCCGCCGCCGTCCAGTTGTTGGCGTTCATGAGGCCGGTGCCGCGGGTCCAGCCGATGACGGCCCCGGAGAGGGTGACGTAGTCGGACCAGCCCTCGGAAGCCCACTTCTCGAGGAGGACCTCGAGGCCGATCTTGGACTCGGAGTAGAGGCCGTCGCCCCCGAAGAGGCCGTGGTTCGGCGAGAGCGGCAGCACGACGTGTGCGGGGCGCGTGCTCACGCCGCGAGCCTCCTTCTCGGCCTTGAGGAGGCCAATGAGGCGCACGGTGTTCGTGAGCATGACGCGGTGGGCGACCTCGGAGCGGGCGTCGATCTTGGCGATGTCGCGGCCGCCCTCGGGGACGGCGGCGAAGGGGACGAAGACGTCGACGTCGGCCTTGAGCGTCTCGTAGACGTACTTGACGAGGGCGTGGCAGTCCTGCACCGAGGCCCCGTTGAAGGGCACCACGTGCAGCTCCGCCCCGCGCGCCCCGTGCTCCCGGAAGAGCGCGCGGTAGGCGGCGTGCTGCGCGGCGGAGAGGCCGCGGCCGCCGTTGCGGGTGGGGTCGGCGTAGGCGCAGGCGACGACGCGGGCGCCGGCGGCGAGGAGCATGCGGAGGAGCTCGTAGGCGATGGAGCCCTTGCCGCAGCCGTTCACCAGCACCCACTTGCCCCCGAAGTGGAAGCCCTCCCGCGCGATCTGCGAGGGCCGGCCGCGTGAGGAGCCGAGCGCACAGCAGAGGAGGGCGGCCGTCGCTGCGGACCTCGTCGAGGGCGCCGAGGTAGGCGTCGGTGGCGGCGGGGCAGAGGGCCCGCCCGCCGGCCCCGGCGCCGGCCTTGCGCTTGAGGAAGACGAAGGGGGTGCCGGCGTGCCCGCGGCGCATCTCCCGGACGTAGTCGGCGGGGCTCTCGACGCCCTCGCGGGGGGCCTCGCGGTAGACGACGCGGCCGTCGGCGGCGACGTCGACCTCGGGGGCCGTCGGCCGCTCGAACTCGCGGTAGCGCGGCGGGGCCTCCAGCGCCCCCTCCACCCGCTCCGCCACCCGCCTGAAGAGCTCCACCGCCGCCCGCTCCGACGCCGAGCCGCTCGTGCACCGCCGCGCGGCGCACGCCCGCGCGTACTCGAGCAGCTCGGGGCAGGCGCGGTTCACGAGCCCGTGCACCGCCGCCCGCACCTTCTCCGCCTGCTCCGGCGCGCTCGGGTCCACCTGCCGGGAACCCGCGCGTCGGCGCCCGAGGGGCGGGGAGGAGGGGAGCAGGGGGCGGACCTCGCCGAGGAGGACGGCGTTGAAGAGGGCGAAGGCGTCGGCGCGGGCCCAGTTCCACGCGCTGTCGTAGCGCCGCTCGCGGTTCGCGTCGAACATCGGCCGCACCGCCTCCACAAAGTCGCCCCCCATCTCCTCCGCCAGGTTCGCCAGCTGCGCCGCCGTCGGCCCCGCCGCCGGCGCCTCCGCCGCCGCCGCCTTCGCGCCGCCGTCGCCCTTGACGGAGCGGAGGGCGGACTGGAGGGCGGCGATCTGCTCGGCGAGGATGTCCGCCTGCTGCTTCCGGAACGCCTCCAGCGCCCGCCCGTCCACCATTGTCGCCCCACCCGCCCCCTCCCCGCCGGCCGCCCCGCCGGCCCCCGCCACGGGCACCGCGACGCCCTTGGCGGCGCCGTAGGCGTCGCAGGCGGCGTCCCAGAAGGCGGCCGCCTCGGCCTCGGAGGCGAGGCGCGCCGCCGGCTCCATCGTGAGGGCGTAGAGCTGGACGCAGGCAGCGCGGCCCTCGCCGAGGAGCCGCCGCCCCGAGAGGTGCGCCTTGACCTGCGCCGCGCCGAAGCCGGCCGGCATCTTGGCGCCGATCAGGCGCGCCACCCAGCCCGAGGTCACACGCCCGAGCGCCTTGTACGTCGCCGCGGGGCCGCGCCCGGCGAGCTGCTCGATGGGCGCCTCCGCGGAGCCGTCCCCGAGCGGCCCGCCGAACTCCTTCTCCAGGTCCCCCACGATCTCTGCCCGGGCGTCGGCTCCGGGGGCAGCCCCGGCGGGGGCGGGCGGGGGCGGGCGGGGGTGCGGACCGTTCTGGATGGCGGACTTGCCGCCGCAGTAGTCCTTGATGGACTTGGCGGCGCTGGCGACCTCGGCGAGGCCCTTCTTGAGCTTCAGCGCCAGCGCCACCTGCACCGCGTCCACCGCCGTAACGGGCGCGTCCGCGATCGGCGCCGCCGACGCCGCCGCCGCCGCCTTGGGCGCCGCCACCGGGGCCGGGCCGGAGCCAGGGCCGCCGCCGGGGCCGGGGCCGGGGCCGGGGCCGCGGCGGCCGGGGCGGGCTTGGCCTCCTCCTTGGGGGCGGGGTCCGAGAAGGCGAAGGCGATGGCGTCGCGGTCGCCGCCGCACCAGAGGAGCTCCGCCTCGCGGCCGGCGGCCGCCAGTGTCTGCTTGGCCATGCCGACGAGGGTGCGGGCGGGGCCGACCTCGACGACGCGCTCCACGGCGAGGCCGCCCGGGCCCGGCGCGAAGAGCACCTCCTGCGTGTCGATCCACCTCACCGGCGACGCGAACTGCGGGGGAGGCGGCGTCAGGGGGTGGCGGGGGCGAGGGGGGGGCGGGCGGGCGGGCGCGCCTGGTAGGCCATGCACTCGACGAGGACGGTGCGGGCGAGGGCGTCGGGGCCGCGGGCGGCGAGCTCGGCCTCCCAGCGGGGCACGAGCTCGGCGAGCACGGGGCTCTCCGTCGCCGCCAGCAGCTCCTTCACGTAGTCGAGCTCGAGGCGGAAGGGCCGCCCCGTGAGGTTCGGGACGAAGCGCCCGTGCAGGCGCTCCGCCTTGACGGCGCCGAGGCGGTCGGAGAGGACGCGGCGGAAGGCGGGGACGCCGCCGCGCAGGAGGCGGGAGTGGAAGGGGACGTCGATGCCGGCGAGCGGGATCGTCGCCTGCCCCCGCTCCACCTGGACGTAGGGGTCCGCGCCGTGCTTCTCGGCGACGGCCTTGACGGCGGCGGCGGCGAGCTCGCGCATGGAGGCAGGGAGGGCGCCCATGCGCTTGACCTGGTCGAGGAGGGCGCCGAGGGCGGCGAGGTTGAGGCGGGTGCCGGCCGCCACGTACTGCAGGTCCCGCACGTTGAAGTTCACCACCTGCCGGCCCCGGGACGTCAGACAGGGGGGAGGAGAGAGCGCGCTAGGGGCGCTCGCTCGCCTGGAGGAGGTGGCCGGAGGCGGCGGCGACGGCCTCGACGGCCTCCTCGAGGGCCGCCTCCGTGAGGTGCTTGCCCACGCGCGACGGGTTGCACGCGACCATCCCGTAGGGCGAGCGCCCCTGCGCGTCCCGCGCCACCGCCGACTGCATCGTCGCCCCCCGCAGGTACGTCGTCTCTACGAGGAGCTCGACCTCGAAGGCCCCGCCGGCGGTCGCCAGCGCGCCGTACTCGCCCAGCGAGTGGCCGGCGAAGACGAGGTCGGAGGGGACGAGGCCGCGGGCGCGGAGGTCGCAGTAGACGGCCGAGTCGTAGAGGAGGATGGCCGGCTGCTGGAACTGCGTGGCGAAGAGCAGGCCCTCGGGGGCCCGGTACGTGTACGAGTCGGAGCGCTCGTCGAGGCCGGCGAAGAGGGGGAGCCCGTTCTCCTCCCCGTAGCGCTTGAGCGCCAGGTAGCTCTCCCGCAGGGCGCGGCCCCGCTTGCCCCCGAAGTGCACCGTCAGCTCCGTCGGGTTCCCCCGCACGATCTCCAGGATGGAGACGCCGTAGACGGCCCGCAGATGCCGGTCGCCCCGGTCCCACACCTCCTTCGCCACCGGCGACGACTGCGCGCGCGCGTGTGAGCGGAGGCGGCGCCGGGGCGCTCGGGGCCCGCCCGCACCTCGTAGAGGTCCATGCCCATGCCCTGGCTGGCGGAGCCCTGGCCCGTGAAGATGTACGCGGTGCGCGGCTGCTCGAGCTCCGCGGCGCCCTTCATCACGACGCGGCCCTCCGCCGCCGTCGCGACGGCGACCTCGACGACCATGCGGCCGTCCCGCATGCCCACGTGCCGCGCCGTCACCGTCAGCTCCTCCCGCGGCATCACCTGAGAGAAGGCAAGCTGTCAGGGGCGGAGAGGGGCGGGGGCGGGGGCGGGGGCGGGGCGGGCGGACCATGTCGACGAACTCGACGCGCCAGCGGCGGAGGCGCTCGGGGCGGCCGGCGCAGACGTACTGCTCGAGGACGCGGCGGCCCTGCGCGCTGGACCACATGCCGTGAACTATCGTGTCGGGGAGGCCGGCGAGGTCGGCGAAGAAGGGGTTGTTGTGGATCGGGTTGTGGTCCCGCGACGCCGCGCTGTACACCGAGTTGTTCCCCGGGGCCCGCAGCCGCACTGGCGCCGCCAGCAGGCTGTACCCGCCCGACTCGAAGCGGCGGGGCTCGTCGGCGGGGGCGCCGCAGCGGGCGAGGTAGGCGAGGGGCGAGGCGGCGTCGGAGGCGGGGCCCTCGTACGCGACCTCGGCGACCTTGGCGCCGCCGCGGGAGACGCTCCCCGCGGCGCGCACCGAGGCGGCGACGGAGCCGAGGGACGGGTGCGGCGCGTGCCGCTCCACCGAGGCGAGCTCGAAGAGGAGCGGCTCGGGGCCCGGGGCGAGGCGGGCCGGGTCGGGGGCCTTGAGCCAGGGCTGGGCGAGGAGCACGGCGGCGGCCTTGGCGTCGGGGAGCTCCACGCGCGAGCGCGCCTCGGCCTCGCGGAAGAGGGGCGCGGGGTCGGCCTCCTCGCCGCCGCTGGCGCGCACGAAGAAGGCGGAGGCGACGGCCACGCAGGGGACCTCCGCCCCGTCCTCCGCGAGGCGGTGGAGGGTCCCCTTCACCGCCAGCGTCGTCCCCGTCGGGCCCCGCGTCCGCTGCGCGCGCCGGCCCTCAGCGCGGGGCGGGGCGGGGAGGGGAGGTTGGGCGGGGGCGGGGCGGACCTCGACGAGGCGGAAGTCGGCGCGGACGGCGTCGCCGTCGCGGAGGGCGCGCGCCTCGAGGGCCTCGAACTCGTTGGAGAGGTGCACGAGCCGCGCGACGTCGACGGGGGCCTCCTCGCGCAGCACGGGCCGCATCATCGCGTCCCAGCCGGCCACCGCCGCGAAGTCCAGCGGCGCCAGCGCCCGCCCCGCCGCCTCCCGCGGCGCCAGGCCCACCGCCCGGCAGAAGCGCGCCACGTCGGGCCGCTCCACGCGGGCGCGGGCGGCGGCGGCGGCGGCGTCGGGCTCGGCGGAGAGCCAGAGGCGGCGGTAGAAGGCGGTGACGCGGGCGGCGCGGCCCTCGACGACCTCGAGGAGCGGGGCGAAGCCGACGGCGGGGCGGTACTCGTACTCCAGCGCGAGCGGCACGCTCTCCGTCGCCTTGGCGTCCGCCGAGAGGCGCGCGTGGTGCAGCGTCACCTGGATGCGCCCGCTCTCCAGCAGCCGCGCCTCCACCGCCGGCGCCCCCGTCAGCGCCTGCTCCGCGGGACGTACGCCGCGGGGCCCCCGCCGAGGGCGAGGCGGGCGGTCCAGCGGCGAGGCGCCGCCGGCCGCCGGCGAGGGCGGGCGCAGGCCGGCGGGGGCCGCCGGGGCGCCCGTGCCCCAGTTCTCCACGCGGTGCGAGTAGAGCTGCGCGGCGCGTCAGAGCGAGCCCGAGGAGCGAGGGCGAGCGGGAGAGGCGAGCGGAGGGCCGCACGGCGAGGGAGGAGGGGACGCCGGTGGCGGAGGAGCGGGAGACGACGGCGGTGACGCCGGGGCGGGGGCGGAAGACGCGGGCGAGGGGGTTGGCGACGCGCCGCGTGCCGCGCACGAGGTGCGGGGCGGTGAGGAGGGCGCGGAGCCAGGAGGGGCGGCCGCCGGCGAGGAGGTCGAGCCAGGCGGCGTCGCGGGGCAGGGCGGGGGCCCCCGGCGGGACGGTCGCCTCGAGGACGGTGGCCTTGGCGGCGCTGTCCTCCCGGAAGCGCACTGCGACGCCCTGCGCCTCCGCCTCCGCCGCCTCGCCCCCGGCCTCCACCGCGGGGCCCCCCACGAAGTGCACGGTGGCGCAGGCGGCCTCGGGGCCCGCCTCGGCCTCGGCCGCCTCGCGGGTGCGGCGGAGGAGGTCGGCGTGGATCGAGTCGAAGACCTCGCCGATGGGCTCGTTGGCGCGCTTGATGTGGCGCGCCGCGACGGGCCCGAGGAGGATCTGCGTGCGCTCCACGTCGCGGTTGGGGACCCACTCGAGGCGCTCCGAGTAGAAGAGCGAGTCCTTCTTGAACCAGAGCTTGAGGTCCTTGTCGATGGCGGGGACGAAGTTGACGGGCTTGCCGGGGCGGCGGCAGAGCTCGAGGAAGTAGTCGACGTCCTCGGCGGCCAGGGCGGTGGCGGCGGCGCCCTCCGAGTGGGAGAGCACCGCCTCGACGGCCCCGCGCGGGTCCGCCGCCGTCTGCTCCCGCGAGACGCGCGAGGCGGCCCCGGCGGGCGCGAAGCGCGCCTCCACGCGCTGCAGCCAGTCCACGAACCTGCGCCGCCCGGCGTGAGCGGGAGGCCGGGCCGGGCCCGGGCGGCGCGGGGCGCTCGGGGCGGGCGCACCGGGTGCGGTAGGTCTCGTCGATCCAGCGCTCCTCGCCGGTGGAGGAGCAGCGGAAGGTCATGACCTCGGCCATGCGCTGCGCCACCTCGGCGTAGGTCATGTCCGCCAGCTCCGGCGTGCTCCCGTCCGCCTTGCGGCAGAAGTAGACCTGCCGCCGGGTCAGGGGCCGGCCCGCGGTGCGGAGGGGAGCTTCGAGGTGAGCGGACCTTGGCGAAGTCGGCGTTGAGGCGGTCGACGATGTGCTGGCGGCGGTCGCGGAGGAAGGCCTCGGCGCGCTCCTTGGGCGCCCCGAAGACCTCCCGGTCCAGCTCCCGCCAGAGCAGCATCGCCCGGTTCGCCACCACGTGGATCGGCTCCCCCAGCTCCGACGTCACCGTGATGATCCCGCCCGCCTCCCCCTCGTAGCTCTTCTCCCAGTCCGCCTCGTTCTCGATCCCCGGCGTCTGCCCCCCCCGCGTGAGGCGAGGAGGAGGGGGAGGGAGGGCGCGCGGAAGGGAGAGGGGGGACGCACGGCGGCGATGCGGGCCTTGGTCTCGGGCGGGGACTGCATCTCGGCGCACGCGCACAGGCGCGAGGCGAGGAGGCAGGCGTCGAAGGGCATTGCGGGGTACCCGAGCCGCGCCGACCACTCCCCCGAGAGCCAGTGCCAGGCGGACTCGCCGTCGCCGACGCCGGAGCCGGCGACGAGGACGAGATTCTCGCAGGAGCGCATGAGGGCGTACGTCTCGAGAACGGGCTCGTAGGCGTCCTCGAAGGAGTGGTGCCCGCCGGCGCGCCCGCCCGTCCACTGCAGCAGCACCGTCGACTCCGGGTTCGCCTGCGCAATCTCCACCACCGCCCTGCGCGGAACGGTCGGGGCCGCGGGAGGGGAGAGGGGCGGGGGAGGCGCGGACCGGACGGCGGCGGCGTTGCCGGGCTTGAAGGCGACGTGGCGGAGGCCGCGCTCGCGGAGGCGGGTGAGGATCTCGGTGGCCTTCTCGAGGGAGGGGACGCCGGCGCCGATGCAGATGCCGTCGATGGGCGCCGTGCCGTCCTCCAGCATAGACTCGATGGCGGGGAACTGGAAGCCCCAGAGGTACGGGTTCAGGAAGAGCAGGTTGATCGTCACCCCGTCCCCGGGCCGCAGCCGCCCCGCCAGGTCGAGGAGGGCGGCGCGGAAGATCTCGGGGGTGTGGAGGCCGCCGCCGGCGAGCTCGCCGTGGTAGCCGGCGTTGAGGCAGGCGGCGACGGGCTCGACGGCCACCGTGCAGGGCGTCATCCCCGCCATCATCAGCGGCGGCTTCCCCAGCGCCCGCCTGCGCCCCGCCCCCCGTCAGAGGGCAGAAGAGACAAGGGGCGGGGCGGGGCGGGCGGCGCACGTGAACTTGGTGTCGAGGGCGAAGGTGCCGTCGGGGAGGCGCACGAGGTGGGGCGCGAACTCGCGGCCCCAGTGCGGGGCCGGCGCGGCGAGGGGCGAGGGGCGGGCCCCGAGGAGGGCGGCGCGGCCGGCGAGGGCGGCGGCGGAGAGGACGGCGACGCCGGAGCCGCGCTTGAGGCGGGCCGCGAGGGTCGCCTCGCCCGGCCCGAAGGAGACGAGGTGCGAGGCGCCGCGGGCGGGGCAGCAGGCGGCGAGGGCGCGCTCGTAGCGGAGCGGGAGGCGGAGCTGGAGGTCGACGAGGGCGGGGACGAGGTCGGCGGCCGCCGCGGAGCGCAGGTCCGAGCCGTCCAGGGTCGAGTAGAGGGGCAGCAGGAGCTCGCCCGGGGCGAGGGCGAGGCCGCAGCGGGCGGCGTCCTCGGCGACGGCGGCGGCGGCAGGGGCGAGGTGGGCCGAGTGGAAGGGCGCGGAGACGGGCAGGAAGGCCGCCTCCAGCTCCGGCTTGCGCTTCGAGAAGGGCACCCGGTTCTGCGGCGGGCCGCTCAGGCGGCGGCGAGGCGGGGAGGGGGGCGGGGCGGGGCGGGCCTGCTCGGCGCCCGGGGCGGCGGAGGCGGCGCGCAGGTCCTCGAGGAGGCGCTCGAGGACCGCCGGGCGCCGCACACGACGAAGTGGCGCGGGCCGTTGGCCAGCCCGATCTGCGCCGCCGCGGGGCGGCCTCAGGGCGGCGGGGCGGGGCTCGGGAGGCGGGCGGCGGACCTCGAGGCGGCGGGCGGGGTCGGAGCCGGCGGCGCGGTTGGCGCGCTCGACGGCCGCCTCGAGGCGCGCGAGCGGCAGGCGCCGCACGGAGAGCATCGGCGTCGCCCCCGAGGCCGAGCGCGGGAAGGCGGCGGCGGCGACGTGGGCGCGCAGGCCCGTCCAGAACATGGCGCGGGCGGCGGCCGAGGCGCGGGCGAGGAGCTCGCCCTCCGAGGGGCTCGCCGCGGCGACGGCGGCGGCGACGAGGCCCTGGCTGTGGCCCGTCGCCCCGCGGAAGAGGGCGAGGAACTCGCGCGCCTGCCGCCGCGAGAGGCGCAGCGCCACGTAGTAGTGCGCCATCTGACGGCGCGCGCGCGCGTCAGCCGCGGGGCGGGGCGGAGGGCGGTGGCGGGGCGGGCGGGGGCACCTGGGTGACGAAGGTGAGGGGGTAGCTGACGGGGGCGCAGGCGAGGGCGTCGGGGGCGGGGGCCGCCTCGCGCCCCTCGAGCCAGGCGAGGCCGTCGACGGCGGCGCCGCAGAGGGGCGTCAGCTGCATCTCGTTCGACCCCGCCGACTCCTCCCGCACCGCCTCCAGCAGCGCCCCCACGAACGGCCGCGCGAACGCGTACGTCTCGTACACCTCCTTCAGCTCTGCGCCCCGCGCTCGGCGCCGCGCGGGGCGGGGAGGGCGGGGCGGGCGGGGCGGGGCGGACCGGGGAGGAAGGCGTAGCCCTGGCCGTTGAAGTCGAGGAAGAGGCCGGCGTCGCCGTCCTCGGCGGCGGCGAGCAGGTGGGAGGCGAGGGGCGGCTGCTGCTGGAGCGCCTGGAGCGAGGCCGCCGCCTCGGGCGCCCGCGCCGCGAACTCGCGGGCCCAGAAGTAGTTGCGGACGACGTCCGCCTGCGAGGCCATCCCCTGCGTGGCCCTGCGCCGCCTCAGGCGCGCCGCGGGCGGGGGGAGCCCCGAGGCGGGGCGGCGGACCCGTGGATGTCGTCGAAGCCGAGTAGGGTGCGCTGGAGGTGCGCGAGGGCCTCCCCCGCGAGGCGCGCCCGCGCAGCCTCCGGCACCGGCTCCGTGAAGGAGCCCGCCGCCCGCACCGCGTCCAGGAAGAACGATACGAACTCGGCGTCGCGCGGGGCCGGCTGCTGGCCGGCCGCCGGGACGCGCGCTTGGCCCTCCGGCGAGACGCGGAAGCACTCCCAGATGCGCGAGGCGTGCGGGAGGAGGCTGGCGGGCACGAAAAAGCCCGCTCCAGCGGAGCTGAGGGCGAACCAGACCCGCGCATCGGTGGCCGGCGCGCCCGGAGAAGGGCGCGGCGAGGCCGGCGGGCCGGCGATCTTGAAGGAGCCGGGCGAAACAGGGCGGCAGAAGGAACCGTTCGCCGGCTTGCCCTCGTCGGAAGCGGAGCGCACAAACGGCTTCATTTCGCAGTTCGGGCTGGACTCTCGCTACACTTCAGGGAGGAAAGAGATCTCGCGCAGGCTCTCCTTGCTGTTGCTGGAGGCGCTGGGATGCGGCTCGTCGCCGGCGGGCGCGGTCTCTCTCCTGGTAGCTAGATGCGAAATGCGGGATGCAGGGCGAGGGCCCGCTTATGTCGCAACGAGCTCGAATGCGTATCGGCGAGCTCGTCATCCTGCCTGGACGCGTATCGTCGCTTGTCAAACTCAAAATCGAAAGGGTGTCGGACCTGGGGAAGAATCTGTGGGGGGGTAGAGCGCTCACCGCGAAACGAAGCCCCGAATTCAAAATGAGCAGCCCGGCGCGCGGCGAGCGCCAGCGGAGCACCGGGATGGGAGGGAGAGCGCTTCCTTTGGATCAGTCTTCGAGCGAGCCCGAGCGAGCCGCCCGACCCATCCGCGCGCAGCCGCCGTAGGCCCGGGTAGTCCTCCACCGCGCGTACGCATCGCCGAGAAAGCAACGAGCCCATCCGACCGCGAGCAGGTTCATCCCCGCCCGCAGCGATGAAGAGCGCCGGCAGCAGCATCGACGAGCGCGCGCATGCCGCGGGCTCGGGGGCGGATCTCGACGCGCAGTCGGACGCCCTCGCCTCAGTCGCCGGCTCGAGCTCCGGATCGCAGCGGGCCAGCGAGCGCGACGTGCGGTCGAGGCCGGAGACGCCCGCCAGCGACGGCTCGGCCCGGCCCGAGGGGGAGCAGAAGCTCTTCCGCTTCTGCTTCCTGGAGCACTTCGTGAGCCACACGGACGTCGTCTCGCCGCTCGGTGCGCGGCGCCCCGGGTCGCCTCGGGCGCCCCTGAGCGAGCGGGTGGGGCGGCGCAGGCGTCTTCGACGAGGAGAAGGTGTCGCTGATGGCGAAGCTGAGCACGCCCGTCGTCTTCCTCGCCGGCCTCGCCTTCCACGCCTTCGGCCAGGCCCGCCCGCGCCCCGCCCCCCGCCCCCCGCACCCCGCTCCGCGCCCCGCTCACCGCCCCGCGCGCGCAGGCTTACACGCAGTACAAGCTCGGGTACGCATTCGGCGTCTCCGGCAACCGGCCGCCCATCGCCGGCAAGACGCTCATGGCCCGCCCGCCTCCGCCCCCGGGCCCGCCCGCGCGGCTGACGGGGCCGGCGCAGCTGCTGAACTTCGGGTACCAGTACGTGGTGAAGGCGTTCCAGGCGGGGATCCGGCGGCGAATCGAGGAGGCGGTGCTGGAGGAGGCGGCGCGCGTGCGCCCCTGGGAGCACCTCGTCTTCGGCCTGGGGGCCCTCAACAAGGCCGAGTGGCTCAACCGCGGCGGCAAGGACATCGTCGACGCCCACGGCCACCGCCTCAAGCGCGCCCCCCGGGGCCGGGCGCGTCCTGGGGCCCCGCTAACTGCGGCGGGCGCAGGAACGTGTCGGTCGTGCACGGCGACACGATGACCGCCGCCGCCGTCGCCGAGCGGCTTCGCGAGGCGCGTTCCCCCCTCCTGCCCGCCCCCCCGCTTCCCGTCTGAGGGGCGGGGGCAGGTGGTGGGCAAGCTGGGCCTCTCGGGCGCGAGGGCGCGCGTCTTCCTCACCGGCTGCACCTCCAAGATCGGCGCAGCCGTCTCCATGGCCTGGGCAGGTCCGCCCGCCGCCCCGCCCCGCCCCGCCCTTGCTTTCTTAACCCTCCCGTAGTGGACGACGGGTACACGATCCTCATGTACACGGCCGACCAGGTCCGGCGCCGGGCCCCGCGGGCCCCCGGGCCGGCCTCACGCCCCGCGCAGGGCCGGTACGACGAGATCGTGGCGAAGGCGCCGCCGCGGGCGCGGCACCTCTTCCGCCGCGCCACGAGCCTCGCGGAAGGGGCCGACTGCCCCGTCTGGGTCACCGGTGCGCACCCACGCTCGAGCCCCCGGCCGGCCGGCTCTGACGGGGCGGGGGGCAGGGAAGGCGATCCCGGCGGGGGAGGAGCTGCTGGGGGCGGTGCCCCGCGGCGCCGCCGTCGTCAACTTCGCCGTGCCGGACCCCCTCACCGAGGAGGCCCGCCCCGCCCCCGCCCCGCCCTGGGGGCCCCGCCCCGCCACCGCGCCTGATCTCCCGCGCCGGCAGGTGCTGGAGACGCGGCCGGACGTGATCCACATCGACGGCGGCTTCCTCGGGTGCACGCCGGCCCCGCCCGGGCGCCGGGGCGCCGCCTCATGGCCGGCGGGGCGGGTGCAGGTTCGAGCCCGACCGGACGGACTTCGGGTGGGACGCCCTCCCCCCCGGCCTCATGTTCGCCTGCCACGCCGGTGCGCTGCACCCCCTTTCCCCCGTCCCCGGCCCCCGCGCGGCGGCGAGGGGCGTGCAGGGACGGTGGTGCACGCGGCGATGGGCTGGACGCACCACGAGGTCGGGCCCGTCGACCTCGCCGAGATGCGCCGCTGCTGGGACGCCGTGCGCCCTCCCTCCCCGCCGGACCCCTCGCCCGCCCCGCGCCTCGTTGCGAGCGGGGAGCGCGCAGGCGCTGCAGCTGGGCTTCCGCCTGCCGCTGGCCACCTCCTTCACCAAGGCCCGCCCCGAGACCGACGCCCGCCTCGCCTCCGCCCGCGCCGCCCTCGCCGCCGCGCCCGCCCCGGCCCCGCCAAGCCCCGGCTGACAAGGAAGGGCGGGAGGCGGGGCGGCGGGCGGGTCGCCGCCCGGGGCCCGCCGCCGCTCCCTGGCCCGGGGCTCGCGCGTCGCCCCGCAGCTCCTCGCCGACGGCCCCGCGCCCCTCTCCCACTTCCGCTGATCATCACCCCCGGCTGGCCTCCAGCTAGCGCTTCGACTTGAGTGCAGTTGCAGTGACATCTGCGACAAAATTTCAAATGCGATGCCACTGATCATGAGTTAAGTCAAAGATGGATTTCAACTTTCACCGTGGCACGTCCATTTCCTGTCTCACAGATCATGAATCGATCACGATATCAACTGGCAACGCCCTTCGAGGCTCGGGCCCTATAGCTAGCTTTAGTTCTTGGCATCAATCATGAAACATTGATCATCGGATCATGAATCGAAGGATTGCGAAGCATGTTTACAGCCGCACTGCGGCAGTTCTCTCGTCGATCAGAGTCACTAAGTCTAAGTTTCTTAAACTTGAAATTGATCCTGCCACCCTCTGTAAGCTGCTGATCATGAGCCGCTGATCTGCAGCACTGCGGCATGGCAGGCGCCGCGGCGGGCGTGGCCCAGTGGGGCTGCGCATGCATCCTTTGCCACAGTGCCATCATTTGATTCCGAAGTTCGCAGATCTAGATTTCTAAATCCAGAAATGGGCGCACAAATTTCTAATAGGCTTCAAGGGCTCCGGACCCGGAATGGCGCGCGCATGGTTGACTCGTGAGTCACTGACACAGTGAGTCACAGGTTTAAGCTTCAAGATCAGGCTTCCTAGCCTAGTAGCCTAGTAGTAGAGCCGCCCCGCTGGGCTGCCCGGCCTCCAGGTCCAGGCCCTGCATGCGCAGCTGAAGGCTGATCATGATCAACTTCATGGTTTCATGATCAAGATCTAGATGCATATGCCGTGCCATGATGGCCATGAACCGCGGATCATCGGATCATGATATAGATTTCAAGTTTACTGCATTATCTAAAGTAACAAATTACATCGATATCGATATCCGATGATCTATAGATTAGAGAATGCATATGAAGAAGTATATCGATAACAGAGCTGCCAGCCTGGTAGGGAATGTCTGACTTGGCGACATTAAGTAGTCGCGAATGAACATTAACTGAATGACTGTACACGAAGAAATGCCCTGATCATGAGGCGCCGGCGTCCGCGACGCAAGGAAGATTTTCAAAGAGAGACGCCGTCTGAAACGCTGAAGCTATCGTACAAGTACAAAAGAGGAAACGAGAGTGGGTCCCGCTCGGGCTCAGGCGGGGGCGGCGGCGGCGGCGTCGACGATGCGGCGGCGCTTGGCGAGGGCGGCGACGAGCGCCGGGTCGCGCGGGTCGACCGGCGCGAAGGGCAGCGGCGGCAGCTGCCCGGCACCGGCGCCCGCCGCCGGCCGGCGGGCCGGCGGGGCCGGCGGGGGCGGCGGGGGCGCGGTCGAGGGTGTGGCGGTCGGCGTGCGCCCGGCGCGGGCGAGGAAGGCGAGGAGCTCCGGGTCGTCGTGCCGCACGTACCCCGCCCGCGCCCCCGCACCCACACCGCCTCCGCCGCCCGCCTCGCACTGCCGCCGCCCCCGCGCTGCGCGCGCCGACTGCGTCGCGGGAGCAGCTGCGGGCGTTGCGGCTGCGGTCGCACCGGGAGCAGCGAGCTCTGCTGCCGCGGGCTCAGCTGCTGCGGGCGCTGCTGCCGGCTGCTCGACGACCGGCGCGTTCGCCTGGGGCTGCTCGGCGACGGGGTGCTCGAACCCGGCCGCGGGCTCAAGCCGCAGCCGCACGTCGGCGAGGACGGCGGGGCGCGGCGCCGCCGAATGCTCCGCCGGCTTCGCCTGCAGGGAGCGCTTCCTGCCGGCCGCCTTCGTCGGCGACGACTTGCCCGGCGCGGCGCGCGGCGGGCGGTCGTTCGGGTTCTTGCCGCGCATCGCCGTGCGCTGCGATCGCCCATGAGCGATGCGTGCGAAAGCATCAGAGCATGGAACGGACCATGTGCATGAAGGTGGTGTGCGGGGCGGAGCCGGAAGACACGCGCTGGCGGGCCATGGTGGGCGGCTAGCTGCAGCTGTGCTGGGCGGTGGCGCGAAGGGTCGGGGAAGATCGAGGAGTGCAACGTGCTTTTTTGAATGCAGAAACCATCGCGCGGTCGCTGCTGTGTGGCGCTCTCAGGCGGCGTCAGGTGACGGCCTGGTCAAGCTGAACTCAGGTCGGGCTGAGGCCGAGTTCGCTGCACCGAAACGCAGCTGTCTGTCTCCTCTCGGCACATCGCTGCGATTGTCCGCCGCCATCCTTCGCGGCTCGCGCGCTCAAGAACGCGAGGCGCATCGATATCCTCCCGGCCGGTGTCGAACCTGCGACTCCCGGGCCCGGGTACAATCTTGGCAGCTTCGAGCCAGCTGCCTAGCGATGCCGGCGCGGTTAGGCGGCGTGGCCGCGCTGTCGGCGGCGAAGACAGTACCGCGCGCGCTCCGCCCCGCGCACTCGACGGCGGCGGCTGGACTCTCACCGGCGCGCTCCACTGTCTCCGTGCTGAACAGCCTCACTCACGCGCTCGACCCGTTGGAGCCGCCGAGCGGCCGGCCGTTGACGTGGTGCGCCGGCCGCGCGACGCGTCTGCGAGTCGGCGAGCAGGCACGCAGGTACTCGTGCGGGCCCACCGTGTACGACGCGGCGCACCTGGGGCACGCGCGGTGCGCTCGCGCGGGCTCGCTCCGCGGCCCAGCGCGGCCGAGCGGCGCGGGGCCCGGGCGCAGGACGTACGTGTCGCAGGACATCATGCGGCGGATCCTCACCCAGTACTTCCGCTACGACGTCTTCTACCTGATGGGAGTCACCGACGTCGACGACAAGGCCCGCCCCGCCCACCACGCCCCCGCAGCTGCCGCCCCGCCCCGCCCCGCCGAGCGCCGGCTGGGCAGATCATCAGGCGGGCGGGCGACGCTGGCGTGCCGTGGCAGGAACTCTCCGCGCGCTACGAGGCCGAGTTCTTCCGCGACATGGCCCGCCTCGGCGTGCGCGCCCCTCGGCCCCCCGCTCGGCTCCCGAGGGCCCGGCGCCGGCCGACGCGCCGGGGCGGGGCGCGCAGGTGCTGCCCCCCACGGCGGTGGCGCGCGTGACGGACCACGTCGAGGAGATCGTGGCCTACGTGCGCCGGATCGTCGAGAACGGGCTCGCGTACCCCGCCCCGGACGGCAGCGTCTACTTCGACAGCGTCGCCTACGCCCCCGCCTACGGGTACGGCGTCCTCGACCCCTCGCGGGCCGCCTGCGAGCCGGGGGACGCCGAGGACGGGGAGGCCCCCGCCCCGGGTGCGGCCATCCGCCCCGCGCTCCTCTCCCGTGCCCCCTCTCGCGGCGCAGGGAAGCGGCACCCTCGGGACTTTGCGCTGTGGAAGGGGGCGGCGGCGGGCGCGCCCGGCCCCTCCTGGCCCTCCCCCTGGGGCCCAGGCCGCCCCGGCTGGCACGTCGAGTGCTCCGCCATGACCCAGTCCGCCCCACCCCTCCCGCCTCTCTCCTCCCCCTCGGCCCACACGTACCCCTCCTAGCGCGTTCTTCGGCGGCCGGCTGGACGTGCACTCGGGGGGTATCGACCTCAAGTTCCCCCACCACGAGAACGAGATCGCCCAGGTGCGAGCTTACCCCCCTCCCCCTCCCTCCCCCTCACGCGGACGGCAGTGCCGGGCGCACGCCGGGGTACCTGGCGATCGCTGGTGCTCCCACTTCTGGCACACGGGTGCGGTCCCGCGGCTCCTCGCGCCTCGGGGCCCCCGGCAGCTGAGGGGGCGGGGGGGGCAGGGCACCTGCACATCCGGGGCCGGAAGATGTCGAAGTCGCTGAAGAACTTCGTGACGGTCGGGGAGCTCCTCGGGGGGTGTACCCCGGGGGAGTTTCGGGCCTTCTGCGCCGCGCACCCCTGGTCCTCCAACGTCGAGTTCGACGCCGGCGAGGGCGAGGGCCCCGCCCCTGCCGGCTGCGACCGCCTCCGCGACGCCCGCGCCGTCCTCCGCCGCTTCGCCGACTTCCTCGCCCGCTGCCGCCCCGCCCCCGCCCCCGCCTGCACCCCGGCCCCCGCCCCGCCCCGCAAGTGGGGCCCCGCCGAGTGGCAGCTCCGCGAGCGGCGCGCCCCGCCCGCCCTCCCGCCGGGGTGCGCGGGGCGCTGAGGCGGGGGGCAGGGTGCGGGCGTCGGAGGCGGCGGTGGCGGCGGCCTTCGCCGACAGCTTCGACACGCCGCGCGCCCTGAAGGTCCCTCCCGCGGCCCGGGGCGCCTGCCCCCCCGACGCCCCTCGGCGCAGTCCCTCTCGACCTCGTCGCCTGCGCCAACGCCTACTGGGGCGAGCGCTCCGCCCGCAACGAGTGCGCTTCCCCGCCCCCCCGCCCCCGCCCCGGCCGAGCCTTGGCGCAGGGCGGTGGTGGAGGCGGTGGCGGGGGCGGGGCGCACGTGCGGGGACCCTCGCCTGCCTCGGCCTCGACGAGGAGGCCCTCGGCGAGGCCCGCGCCGCCTCCGACGCCGGCCGCCCCCGCGTGCGCCCCCGCCCCGCCCCGCCCCCGCCCCTCCGCCTCGCGGCTCGAGCGGGGCAGCAGCCTTCGAGGAGGTCGTCCGCGTGCTCGCGCGCTTCCGCAGCGAGGCCCGCCCCCCTCCCCCTCCCGTCCTCTTACCCGCTCGGCTTCTGACGGGCGGCCGGCAGGTGCGGGAGGCGGCGCGGGGCGTGGCGGGCGGGGCGGCGAAGGGGGCGCTGCTGGCGGCGTGCGACCGGGTGCGGGGGAAGGAGCTCCCGCCCTCGGCGTCCGCCTCGAGGCCCGCCCCCGCCCCGCACCCCGCCGCACGCACCCCGCCGCCCGCTCAGCGCCCCGCAGGACACCGCCGGCCAGGAGGGCCCCTTCCGCGTCGCCTTCTGCGAGCCGGAGGCCCCGCCCAGCCCGCCGCCCCCGCCGCCAAGCCGCAGCCGGCCCGCCCTGCGCCCGCGCGCCTCGGTGCCCCCGAGCGCTTCTTCGCCGAGCTCAAGGCGGGGGAGTACAGCGCCTTCGACGAGCGGGTGCGGCACACCGGCCCGAGGCGCGCGGCGCCCTCGGGGAGCGACCCGGCGCAGGGCCTCCCGACGCACGACGGGGCGGGGCGCCGCTCTCGAAGAACGCGCGGCGCAAGGCAGAGCGGGCCCTCGAGCGGCACCGCGCCGCGCACGAGGCCTGGCGCAGCGGCCGCCCCGCCCCCGCCGAGCCGGCCGACGACGAGTAGCCTCCTCCCCTCATATTTACACGCTACGGGGAATCGAGGCGCTACGAGCCGGTCTGCCAGCGCTCGGGGGGCACCTGGTGGGCGTCGGCAGGGCGCGGAGGTGGGGCGGGGCGGGGCGGGGCGGCGCGGGGCGGGGGGCGCGGGCCTCGGCGGTGAACTCGGTGCCGGTCTGGTGGTTGACGAGGCGCACGGAGCGCGCCACGAGGGCGACCTCCTCCTGCGCGAGGCCCCGTCTCAGCCCCGCCCGGGCCGCGAGGCGCGGCGCGGCGCGCCATGTGGTGCCGCCGGTCCTTGGCCCCGTCGTCCTTGTCGACGAACTGAGGGCGGGGTGGGAGGGGCCGGGAGGGGCGGGGCGGGGCGGGGCGGGGGCCTGGCGGATGGCGACGAGGCGGGCGGCGCGGAGCTCCATGGTGAGGTAGACCTCCTCCGTGCGGCCCCGCGAGAGGCCCTCCAGCCCCACACGCAGGAAGTCGATCTGCCCGCCCCCCCGTCGCCCCAGCGGGCCGGCGGGGGGGCGTGGGGCGGGGCGCGGCGCGCGGTGACGAGCTCGAGGGGCTCCTGCGTCTCCAGCGCCGCCAGCAGCTGCGGCGTCGCCGCCCCACACTCCTTCACAAAGCTGATCGGCTTGTACCGCGGCGTCCCAGGGCCCGAAGCCGCGCCGGCGCCGGCGCTCTCGCCCTCCGCGCCGCCCGCCGAATTGCAATTCACGTCGCACTTGAATGCGATGCCCCCCATCACGCCCTGCGGCCGAGCCCGCGATCAAAACGATACGAGCGAGCTCGAGGCCGGCTGCGTGCGGGCGCCGCGGCACCTCGTGGCCGAGGGGCGGGGTGATCTCTGCGCGCGGCGGGGGCACATGTGCAGCGCGCGGGCGTCGGTGAGCCGCTTGGTCGCGCGCGCGCGGCGAGCTCGTCGTAACGCTAGCAGCGATGGCGTAGCGCTCGAGCTAGCAGAAAGCGCGACCAGAGACAGCGTGCATCTCTAAGCGCACCGCCCGAGAACTGCCCTTGCTTCGAGCCGAGGATGCGGACCTGCACGCGCGTCAGTGCTATTGGCGAGAGGCATTCCAAGGGAGGCGCACGTGGAATTCGTGGCCCAGCACGAACTTGGGCGTCGTCTTGACAATATCCTTCACCCAGTCGACGAACTGAAATCAACGGGGTGCGCGTTGATTGATCAAGCGGTTGTCGAGCGCGGACGCGCCGAGCGAACGGCCGCGGAAGGCGCGCACTGGACCCTTCACAACGTTGGCGAAGCTCGCCAGGAGCGCGGGGACAGAAATGAAACGGAAAGGGCCGCCGAGTTGGAAGCAGCGGACGGGCTGCGTAAGAGCCGCCGGAGTTGCGCGCAATGTGTGCACGCGCCCCGCGTTGGCGAGGGAGGCCGCGGCCGCCCTACGAAGGTGAAGCATCGAAACGTCTCGTACCCCCGGCCAGGTTGCAACGAAAAGAAAACGGTCAGAGCGAAACACCCATATCGCAGCCCAGCGAGCGCGTCGACGAGGTAGGGGACCATCGCAGCTAGCTTGGAGGCCGCTCCCGGCTTCAAATCTGGCCCGCGGGGCCCTAGCTCGGCATGACAGGTTCGTGCGAGCATGCGCTCTCACGCGGACGCCGGCGGATCCCTGCTAACGCGTGCGCGCATCCAGATAAGGAGAACTTGCCGGTGCTAGCCGCGCGCGGCCTTGGGGCCGGCGCGTTCGCCGAGCCAGAAAAGAATGCGCTGGCATCCGCACCGCCGGCAGCCGCGGAGGCTGGGCCGGTGCTCCAGCTGTCGGCGTTCTCAAAGCCGGCGATGCTAGACTTTGGGGAGGTGAGGCGCGGGCAGCGGAAGTTCCTGGAGCTGCAGCTGCAGAACGACGGCCTGGTCAGCGCCGAGGTGCTGGTCGAGAAGTTCCCGTACGCGAAGGGCTTCTCAGTGGACCGCGACGAGGCGAGCGTGCCGCCGCTGTCGACGATGCCGCTGTCGGTCTCGTGGGCGCCGGCGGCGGCGGGCGGCGTGCGGGAGACGGCGCTGCTGAAGCTCGGCGGCCGCCACCGCCTCCAGGTCGTCTTCCTCGGCGTCGGCGTCGAGGCGGCGGCGCGCCCTTTCCGCCCGCTTTGCTCCTGCGGCCTGACCCCGCCCCGCAGGCGAAGAAGCCCCCCGCGGGATCGGCCGCCAAGCCTCCCGCGCCGGCGGCGGCCGCCAAGCCGCCGGTCGCCGGCGCAGCCAAGAAGGTGCTCAAGCAGAGCATTTTGAACGCGTTTTGCGGCACGCCGACTCCCCGGCAGGCCCCGGCGCCCTCGCCGGCGCCGCGCAAGCCGGCGGAGCGGGAGCCCCTGAAGCCCCGCGCTCCGCCCACCCGCGGTGCGCCCGCCCGCCCCACCCGGCTTCTCTGCCCGAGCCCCGCCGCAGACTCGGCCCCGCGCATTCCGCCTCTGGCGCTTCCCGCGCCCCCGAAGGCGGCCGGGCCGGCGACCCCGCGGCAGGCGCCCCTGGCCTCGCCCAGGCTCGCGGCCGGCACGAGCGCGCCGACCACACCGCGGGGCGGGCCGGCCACACCGCGGGGCGGGCCGGCCACGCCGCGGGGCGGGCCGGCCACGCCGCGGGGCGCGGGGGCGGGGTCGGCGACGGCGGTGCGGCGGCAGGGGCCGTACCGGGACGTCTTCGACGACGAGTCGGGCCCCGAGAAGCAGGAGCGCGCCTTCACCGAGTGGATCAACTTCCTCCTCTGCCCGCCCGCCCCCGCCACCGCCGGCGGCGCCGAGGCCGGCAACGCGGGGCAGGCGGCGCTGCGGGACTACTCGACGCGGCTCGCCGAGGCGCGGCTGCGGCAGCGGGCGCACGCGCTGTACAAGGGCGACGAGCTCGCCCCGGTCCTCGCCAACGTCGACCGCGTGCGCCCGCCCGCCCCCTTCCGCCTGCCCGCGCGGCCCTCCCGGCCTGCCTGACGGGGCCGGGGGCCGGGGCCAGCTGGTGGAGTCGGGGCAGATCGCGGTGCGGGGGGACACGGACTGGCGGTCGGACGTCGGGGTGCGGGAGGGCCTCCTCTCGCTCCTCTTCTCGTACGCGCCCCGCTGGCTCCGCCTCGGCCTCGAGGTCGTCCACGGCCTCGTCATCCCCGTCCCCGCGGGGGCCGACCCCCTCGCCCCCCTCGCCCGCTTCCTCGAGGAGGGGCCCCTCGCCCCCGCCACCCCGGGCCCCGACGCCGTGCGGCGCCTGCTGCGCACGGTGCTGCTGCTGGACCGCGCGAAGCGGGCGGGGCTGCTGGAGGAGTGCCTCTTCTGCAAGGAGGCGCCCGTCAAGTCCTCCACCGAGATGCTGCGCGCCCTGGGGCGGGCAGTGCTGCGGGGCGAGGGGGACCTGGCGCGGCACCTGCGCCGCTGGGGCGCCGCCGCCGAGCATGAGCAGGCGCCGCTGGACGAGTTCGACTGGCGCGTGGCGGGGCCGAGCGGCCTCGCCGGGGCGCTGCGCGACGGCGTCCGCCTCGCGCGGCTCGTGCAGGCGCTCAGCCCCGCCGCCGACCTCGGCCTCCTCGCCAGGCTCCGCACCCCCGCGGAGGAGCGCAGCCGCCGCCTCCACAACGTCGCCCTCGCCGTCCAGGCCGCCGGCGTGCGCGCCGCCGCCCGCCCGAGGACGTCGCCGACGGCCACCGCGAGCGCACCCTCGCCCTCCTCTGGGCCCTCTTCCGCTCCGTGCGCCCTCCTCGGCACCCGCGCCCCGCCCGCCGCTGACGCCTGACGCGCCCCGCAGCGCTGCCTGCCCTCCCTCGCCGATGTCGCCCGCCTGCGCTCGGAGGCGGCAGCGGCGCGCGAGCGGGCGTGGGCGGCGGCGGCCGAGGCGCCCGAGGGGGAGGCGGCGGCCGCGCAGGAGGAGTGCAGCGTGCTGGGGATCGACGGTGGGGCGGAGGGCGAGGGGGAGGGCCCCGAGGCGGTGCAGGCGGCGCTCTTTGAGTGGGCGCGCGCCGTGGCCGCCCTCCACGGCGTGCGCGTCCGCAACTGGACGACCTCGCTCGGCTCCGGGCGGGCCCTCTGCGCCATCGCGCACCACTACCTGCCGGCCGCGCTGCCCCTCGCCTGCGTCAAGGGCGCTCCGCGGCCCGGCGACGAGGAGGCCGATGAGGGGAGCGACGAGGAGGGCCTCGCCGAGGGCCGCTGGATGCAGAGCTACAGCCCGGGGCGCGGCGGCCTCTCCGAGCGCGCCCGCGCCGCCCTCGAGGCCGAGCGCCACAACGCCCGCCTCGTCCTCTCCCTCGCCCGCTCCATCGGCGGCGTGCCCCCGCTCGGTGCGAGCCCCGGCCCCTTGTCCGCCCCGGCCCCGGCGCCCGCGCCTGACGGAGGGGCAGTGCGGGCGGAGGACCTAGTGCGGCCGGCGGTGCCCGACGAGCGCTGCGTCGTCATGTTCGTCGCCTACCTCGCCCGCCGCCTCCTCGACCTCTCCACCGAGTGCTCCGTGCGCCGCCTGCCGCTCCTCCCTCCTCGCGCCCCCGCCCTCCGCTCACTGTTTGGCAGGCTGCCCTCGCCATCCAGCGCCTGTGGAAGCGGCGGCGGCCGCGGGGCCCACCCCCGACGCCCGAGGCGGCGCGGGAGCTGCGGCGGCGGCGGGCGGCGACGCGCATCCAGCGCGCCTGGCGGGACGTCCTCGAGCGCGCCGCCCGCCGCGAGGCCGAGCGCCGGGCGGCAGCCGCGCGCGCGGCCGCCCTCGCCGCGGCGCGCACGGCAGCGACGGCGCGCATCCGGGCCTGGGCCCTCCGGCGGGCCCAGCGCGCTGCCCTGCTGCGCTCGGTGAAGGCCGCCAGCCTCGAGTGGCGCGGCCTGCAGGCCTCGAAGGTGACCCGCCCCCTTCCAAAAAAAAAATTTGCTCGGATAGGTCCGGCCAGGCAGGGAGGGGGTTGCCCCCCTCCCCACGCGCCGCGGTTTCCAGCGGCTCGGCCGGACCCTTGACCCGCCCCCTTCCCTCGCGGCCGCCTAGGCGCCACTCACGCCGAACCCAGATCCAGGCCTCCTGGCGGGGCTCCGTCGCCCGGCGCGCCTTCGCCCGCGCTCGCGTCGCCGCGTCGTCGATTCAGGTGACCCTTGCCCTCTACCCGGGGCGAGGTGAGAATGACTCGGGCCCGCAGCGTTGCTGGAGGTCGACACGGACGCGCCGAGAAATCCAGAGCCTGCGTTCAAGACACGTGCGGAAGCACGAGCTCGACGTGCTGGCCGCGCGCGTCTCCGCGGAGCTCAAGGCTGCCCTCCGAAACCGCACGGCCATTGTGGAGCTGCAGGCCTGCATGCGCCGCTTCCTTGCGCGCCGGTCGTTCGGCCAGGCGCGCGCGGCGGCGACGGCGATCGCGGCGAGCTGGCGGGGCTTCGTGGCCCGCCGGTCGTTCGGCAGGCGCGCGCGGCGGCGACGGCGATCGCGGCGAGCTGGCGGGGCTTCGTGGCCCGCCGGTCGTTCGGCCAGGCGCGCGCGGCGGCGACGGCGATCGCGGCGAGCTGGCGGGCTTCGTGGCCGCCGGTCGTTCGGCCAGGCGCGCGCGGCGGCGACGGCGATCGCGGCGAGCTGGCGGGGCTTCGTGGCCCGCCGGTCGTTCGGCCAGGCGCGCGCGGCGGCGACGGCGATCGCGGCGAGCTGGCGGGGCTTCGTGGCCCGCCGGTCGTTCGGCCAGGCGCGCGCGGCGGCGACGGCGATCGCGGCGAGCTGGCGGGGCTTCGTGGCCGCCGGTCGTTCGGCCAGGCGCGCGCGGCGGCGACGGCGATCGCGGCGAGCTGGCGGGCTTCGTGGCCCGCCGGTCGTTCGGCCAGGCGCGCGCGGCGCGACGGCGATCGCGGCGAGCTGGCGGGCTTCGTGGCCCGCCGGTCGTTCGGCCAGGCGCGCGCGGCGGCGACGGCGATCGCGGCGAGCTGGCGGGGCTTCGTGGCCCGCCGGTCGTTCGGCCAGGCGCGCGCGGCGGCGACGGCGATCGCGGCGAGCTGGCGGGGCTTCGTGGCCCGCCGGTCGTTCGGCCAGGCGCGCGCGGCGGCGACGGCGATCGCGGCGAGCTGGCGGGGCTCGTGGCCCGCCGGTCGTTCGCCAGGCGCGCGCGCGGCGACGGCGATCGCGGCGAGCTGGCGGGCTTCGTGGCCCGCGGTCGTTCGGCCAGGCGCGCGCGGCGGCGACGGCGATCGCGGCGAGCTGGCGGGGCTTCGTGGCCCGCGGTCGTTCGGCCAGGCGCGCGCGGCGGCGACGGCGAGCTGCGGGCTGTGCCGCGTCGTTCGCAGGCGCGCGCGGCGCGCATCGCGGAGCTGGCGGGCTCGTGCCGCCGTCGTTCGGCCAGGCGCGCGCGCGGCGACGGCGATCGCGGCGAGCTGGCGGGCTTCGTGGCCCGCGGTCGTTCGCCAGGCGCGCGCGGCGGCGACGGCGATCGCGGCGAGCTGGCGGGGCTTCGTGCCCGCCGGTCGTTCGGCCAGGCGCGCGGCGGCGACGGCGATCGCGGCGAGCTGGCGGGGCTTCGTGGCCCGCCGGTCGTTCGGCCAGGCGCGCGCGGCGGCGACGGCGATCGCGGCGAGCTGGCGGGGCTTCGTGGCCCGCCGGTCGTTCGGCCAGGCGCGCGCGGCGGCGACGGCGATCGCGGCGAGCTGGCGGGGCTTCGTGGCCCGCCGGTCGTTCGGCCAGGCGCGCGCGTGGCGACGGCGATCGCGGCGAGCTGGCGGGCTTCGCGGCCGCCGGTCGTTCGGCCAGGCGCGCGCGCGACTGCGATCGCGGCGAGCTGGCGGGCTTCGTGGCCGCGGTCGTTCGGCCAGGCGCGCGCGGCGGCGACGGCGATCGCGGCGAGCTGGCGGGGCTTCGTGCCCGCCGGTCGTTCGGCCAGGCGCGCGCGGCGGCGACGGCGATCGCGGCGAGCTGGCGGGGCTTCGTGGCCGCGGTCGTTCGGCCAGGCGCGCGCGCGGCGACGGCGATCGCGGCGAGCTGGCGGGGCTTCGTGGCCCGCCGGTCGTTCGCCAGGCGCGCGCGGCGGCGACGGCGATCGCGGCGAGCTGGCGGGGCTTCGTGGCCCGCCGGCGTTCGCCAGGCGCGCGCGCGGCGACGGCGATCGCGGCGAGCTGGCGGGCTTCGTGGCCCGCCGGTCGTTCGGCCAGGCCGCGCGCGGCGACGGCGATCGCGGCGAGCTGGCGGGCTTCGTGGCCGCGGTCGTTCGGCCAGGCGCGCGCGGCGGCGACGGCGATCGCGGCGAGCTGGCGGGCTTCGTGGCCCGCCGGTCGTTCGGCCAGGCGCGCGCGGCGGCGACGGCGATCGCGGCGAGCTGGCGGGGCTTCGTGGCCCGCCGTTCGGCCAGGCGCGCGCGGCGCGACGGCGATCGCGGCGAGCTGGCGGGCTTCGTGGCCGCGGTCGTTCGGCCAGGCGCGCGGCGGCGACGGCGATCGCGGCGAGCTGGCGGGGCTTCGTGCCCGCCGGTCGTTCGCCAGGCGCGCGCGGCGGCGACGGCGATCGCGGCGAGCTGGCGGGGCTTCGTGGCCCGCCGGTCGTTCGCCAGGCGCGCGCGGCGGCGACGGCGATCGCGGCGAGCTGGCGGGGCTTCGTGGCCGCCGGTCGTTCGGCCAGGCGCGCGCGCGGCGACGGCGATCGCGGCGAGCTGCGGGCTCGTGGCCGCCGGTCGTTCGCCAGGCGCGCGCGGCGGCGACGGCGATCGCGGCGAGCTGGCGGGGCTTCGTGCCCGCCGGTCGTTCGCCAGGCGCGCGCGGCGGCGACGGCGATCGCGGCGAGCTGGCGGGGCTTCGTGGCCGCCGGTCGTTCGGCCAGGCGCGCGCGGCGCGACGGCGATCGCGGCGAGCTGGCGGGCTTCGTGGCCGCGGTCGTTCGGCCAGGCGCGCGCGGCGCGACGGCGATCGCGGCGAGCTGGCGGGCTTCGTGGCCCGCCGGTCGTTCGGCCAGGCGCGCGCGGCGGCGACGGCGATCGCGGCGAGCTGGCGGGGCTTCGTGGCCCGCCGGACGTTCCGCCAGGCGCGCGCGGCGGCGACGGCGATCGCGGCGAGCTGGCGGGGCTTCGTGGCCCGCCGGTCGTTCGGCCAGGCGCGCGCGGCGGCGACGGCGATCGCGGCGAGCTGGCGGGCTTCGTGGCCCGCCGGTCGTTCGGCCAGGCGCGCGCGGCGGCGACGGCGATCGCGGCGAGCTGGCGGGCTTCGTGGCCCGCCGGTCGTTCGGCCAGGCGCGCGCGGCGGCGACGGCGATCGCGGCGAGCTGGCGGGGCTTCGTGGCCCGCCGGTCGTTCCGCCAGGCGCGCGCGGCGGCGACGGCGATCGCGGCGAGCTGGCGGGGCTTCGTGGCCCGCCGGTCGTTCGGCCAGGCGCGCGCGGCGGCGACGGCGATCGCGGCGAGCTGGCGGGGCTTCGTGGCCGCCGGTCGTTCGGCCAGGCGCGCGCGGCGGCGACGGCGATCGCGGCGAGCTGGCGGGGCTTCGTGGCCGCCGGTCGTTCCGCCAGGCGCGCGCGGCGGCGACGGCGATCGCGGCGAGCTGGCGGGGCTTCGTGGCTCGCCGGGCTTTTGCCGCGGAGCTCGTTCGTGGGTTCAATGTCCGTCAGGCGGCGGCCACACTCCTGCAGTCGCTCGTCCGTGGGCTGCTGCAACGGAAGTTCTTCCAGCATATCCGGGCCAACATTCGGGAGTACCGCGCCGCTCTCCTGCTCCAGCGCTGCGTACGCGTCTGGCTCTCCCGCCGGCGCGTCGAGCGCTGCGGCTCTGCCGCTGTCGTCATTCAGGTTCCTCCTTGTTCTTTCTTCGCCTTTCCCGCATTCTGACGCCGTCACCAGCGCTGGTTCCGGGTCAGGCTGGACCGCCTGCGCTTCTTGCGCCTTCGCTCGGCCGTCTGCGCCCTGCAGGTGTGCACGGCAGCTCTGAGCGAACCTCTCTCGACCCCTAATCCGTCGCTCCAGCCCTTGGCGCGGGCGCGGGTCGCGAGGCGGAAGGCGGCGGCGGGTGTCCTCACGGCGTTCGCGCGCTCGGGGCTTGCTGGCCTCTGCGCGCGCCGCCGCATCCAGGCCATCCTCTGCATCCAGGTCCGCCTGGCGGGGCGGCGCCTCCGCTCCCCTCGTCCGTGATGACCCTCTGCCGCGCAGTCGCACTGGCGTGGCCACAAGATCCGGCGCGCGGGCGCTCAGAAGCTGCGGCAGCTCCGCGAGCGCCTCGCCGTGCGTCGCCGCCCCGGCGCCCGCGGGCGCAGCGCGGGCGTCATTCCTCCCCGCAGATCGCGACGAGGGAGGCGACGGAGGCGGGGCGGATCGGGAATCGGACGGCGGCGGCCCTCGAGGCGCTTTTCCGCAGCTCCCGCCTCGCCGTCGTCATGGACGCCTGCAAGGCCCTCGGTCCGCCCCTTCCCGCGCCGCTCGCGCGGGGCGAGACGATCGCTGAGGCGGACCGCAGAGATCTCGACGCGGTACTCGCCGCGCTGCTGCGAGCGGCTCGCGGAGTCGGGGGCCACGGCGATCATCTTCGGGCTCATCCGCTCCTGCAACCGCTCCCTCCCGCACCTCGAGCTCGTCGGCTACGCCCTCGGGGCCCTCGCGAACATCGCGCGGCGCCCGGCGACGGCGGGGGCCCTCCTGCAGACGGAGGACGCCCCGGACATCCTCGCCGAGCACGTCGCCATGTACCGCGACCGCGCGAACATCTTCGAGGGCGCCGTCGCCGTCCTCTCCGCCCTCGCCGCCGGCCCCGAGCAGCGCGCCGCCGTCGCCGCCCGCCCCGAGGCCGTCCGGAAGCTCCAGCAGAGCCTCCAGCTCCTCGAGCACAAGGCCGCCCTCGACCGCAAGGCCGCCATCGCCAAGCCCGCCCCCGCCCCGCCCCCACCTGCCGCGGCTGCCCGGCCGCCCCTCCGCGCCAAGAACGCGGGGGCGCTTGTGCTGGCGCGGGCGCCGGCGGGGAAGCCGGGGGCGGGCAAGGGCGAGGTGGCGGCCGTGCAGCACGCCGAGGGCGCCGCCATGCTCTCCGCCCTCCTCGCCCGCCTCTGCCTCGTGCCCCAGGCGGCCGCCGGCCCGGGCCCCAGCGCGCACCTCGCCTCGCCGGCCTTCGGGGGCTCCAGCAGGCGGGAGAGCCTCCTCGGCAGCCCCGCCCCCTCCCGCCGCTCTTCTTCCACCCGCCCCGCCGCCCCCGCCGCGCCGAGCTCCGCCGCCCCCAGGAGCTCTACCCGCAAGCTCGTTTAGTTGCTCGATCCTCTTGCTGTCAGATGTGCATGCAGTGTAGATGTCGATCCGAATCTAGATTTGCGCAGGAAATGATGTCGATATCTGACAGTGACCAGCCCGGCGACCCTGGTCATGAATGCCTTGAGCTTGGGTCGGCACCACGCCTAGACGTACGTATAGGCTGCAGGCCCCGCTGCTGGCCCCCGCAGTGCCCTTAACTCGCGATCGGTGATCATGACGTTGCCTAACGATTGAATTGAAGTCACTAGCTGCGTATCCACCTAATTCAAACCAAAAACAAATTGAAAACTCCTGAATTCTGCTGTTCAATGTGGCGCGATCCCCGGGCCGGTCCTGCAACCGCAGCAGTTGGAAGTTTGCAGGTCGAAGCAGACGTCGCCGAAGCGCTGGCACAGGCAGCCGAGCTCGGGGTCGCGGCATGTGAAGGCACAGACGCCGCAGGAGCAGACGAGGAAGTAGCAGGTCGAGTCGCCGCCCCAGTTGCGGAAGGTCTGTGCGCAGCAGCTGAAGCCGCACGTGAGGGGGGCGCAGAGGGCCTGCCAGCACCACCAGCGGGCGACCTCCCCCGAGCAGCACACGACCGATGGCCCCGCGGGCCTCCCATCGCACGCGTTGCTCCGCGCCCGCACCTCCGAGGGGATGTGCCGCACGATGGGGCGGTTGCCGATCGCAGAGAACTCGTTCCCCTCGACGGTCCCCTTGCCCCGCCGCCAAATCAGGACCCCTTCCTTCTGGTCGTGGATCTGCATCGCGACCGTAATGTCAGCGGCCCTTCTGGGATTCCCTCTGACCCGGCACTACTGTGCAGATCGACGGGAAGCGAACCTTGTTTCCGCGCACGACGGCGTCCGCGCCGAGGGCGATATGCACGGCGGGGCCACCGCTGCGGCTGATATCGTTCGCCTCGACCGTCGCCACCTCCTTCCGAACCATGACAGCCATCGCATCCCCGCTATATACTCGCCTGGAACGGATGGTTCCGTTGTTGTACCTGTCCAGCAGGGGTGCAGCAGGCAGATCCAGCAGCTGCCTGTTATGCGTGTTCGTCAATAAATGGCGGGTGCCGGCAGCGCACACATAGCCTTGAGCTTGACGACGAACCGGAGCTGGAGCGGTCGCCGCGGGGCGACGTGGTGGACGACGAGCACGGCATCGCCCCCGCTGCCCTCGACGGTGTTCCCCCGCACGAGCACCTGCGCCCCTCGCCGGGCCCGGCCCCACATGCATCGAGCTGAAGCTGAAGCGGCTGCAGGCCGCAATCGCGCACCGTCGTGTGGTGCTCGATGAGGAGCCCGTGCTCGCCGCAGTTGGCGATCGTGTTGGCTTCGACGAGGCCGCCGGGTATCACGGCCGTGCCCCAGGGCTTCCCCTTCCAGTTCCGGATGTCCTTGAAGCCCTGCACGTGCACCCCGACGCGGGGGCCTGCGATCCGGTTGCGCAGCACTCGCGGAGACGCCCCGTTCGCAATCCGCACGCCCGTCGACGTCGACGTCGATGTCCCGGCCGCAGCAGTGTCCTGGATCGTGTTCTGCTCGATGAGCGGGCGAGAGTCTCCCTCTGTGTTGATTGCATGCTTCTTGATGTTCTCGAGGGTGTTGTTCTTGAAGATCACGGCGATCGCGAGGGCGCTTCCTGTGGATCCGGAGACCGACAGCCCAACAGAGCATGCCTCTATCGCGTTCTCCTCAACGTGCAGCGAAACGAGCGCTGGGACGCTCGGGTTGGCCTCGTGCTTGACGCTGTCCTCGAAGTCCTTCCGTGCGCCCACATGCACGCCTGTGGTGCCACCTTGTACGGTGTTGCGACGGACTGCCAGCTGCAGCGGCGCCTGCCGGGCAGATGACCCCTTCGAGTCGACATTCACGAGAATCGCCGTGCTACAGTGGGAGAAGCTGTTCTTGTCCACAGGTAGGTCGGCATCGTTGTCGACATGTTCTGACGGCAAGAAAAAGTCGGAACCTAAGAAGAAGTGCACGCCGATCAAATTGCCAGCTGCAGTGAACTCGTTGCCACAAACCGAAGCGTGTCGGCATCCCTCTACACGAATTCCTTCGAATTTGCCCAATTGCAAGTGACTATTTGTGCCGCCTTTGGTAATCTCGTGGGTGCTGGTGACGACAGTGGTGAATTTGTTGTCGGCGACGGTGGCTGAAGCGCTTCCGCAAACGCGGACGCCCACGGCTGCAGGTTGCTTTTGCCATGCATATGGATCCGTGGCCGTACGCGTGTCCGGGCTGGCGAGGGCCATGGATATCGCGTTGTCCTTGAAGAGCGTTGTCGCGGTGCCGCCGATTCGCACGACAGCAACGGGGTGTACAGTATATTGCGAGTCCCATGCCTCGACCGCGAACGAAGTGTTCGTCACGTTGACCTCGCTCGACACGACGTCGATGCACGACTGCCCCGCCTTCATGTTCTTGCCGTGCACGGTGCAGCCTTCCACGGAGCCGCAGGCGCCGGGCGAATAGCTGAGCCCCTCGCCCTCGCCCTCCGTCCAGATGGAGCAGCCGCGAATTGTGGCGGACGTGTCGGGGCCTTCCACCGAGATGCCTTCGACCTTGTCCGGGGCCTGCAGCCTGCAGGACTCGACCTCCACTCTGCGCCGCCGGCGCCGTTAGCATCCCATGCACGACATTTACGGTCGTTCAGATTCCAGGAAGGTGCGCACTTGCAACCTTTCCATGCGCGAATGATGTCGAATTTCGAATGTGGTGGCTGCGAGGCTAGATTCTTCAGGAGGGCTTCTCCAACCGAGAACCGCAGGTTGCTGAGAGTGACCGAGCACCGCGCGCCGTGGCCGAGGACGAAGGCTGCGGATGTCGAGGGCCCAGCGTCCACTTCGCACACCACCTCGGCATCGCCGGAGGCGCCCTCGAGCCGCAGGTCCTGCTGCACCAGCACGGCTGTCCGCAGCGTGTACCTGCACACGAGTGGTCGTGAGCGATGACGGCCGATCGCGAGCCACAATATGCAGCTTTCCCTCCTCCAATGGAATCCAAACGCGCCATGGGGTCGCGAGGCTGCGCGCACCGTCCGTTGATGACGAAAGTGCAGCCCGGCGGGGCGCCGAGGATGGCGTCGGAGAGGCTCGGGATGCCGTGTGGGGCGCCCCGCTCGTCCACCACGAGCCGCCGCGACTCGAGCATGCCGGTCAGGGCCCGCTCCCACTCGATGGCGGCCTGCAGCCGCCGCAACAGCTCGCCGCTCGTCTCCTCCACGCTCGTGTGCTGGGCCCGCTCTCTGATGCTGCGCGCGGGGCCTGCGGTCACTGGCCATGGCCACGGGGCCGATCTCGAGCACGGCAGCACTGCAACACCACTCGTGCGTGAACGGCGGGGGCGCGGGTGGCGGACCTGGCGAGGATCATCTCCTGGTCGGTGCGGAAGGCGAGCTCGGCGGGCGGGGCGAGGTAGACGGGGAGCTTGGCGATGCGGAGCTGGTGGTGCGCGAACTGGAGCTCGTCGTCGCAGTTGCTCGAGGCGGCGTAGTTCGGCGAGAGGAACGCGACGAAGAACTTGCTCTCCTTCATCGCCGTCGCCTGCCCGCGGGGCGTGCACAACAGGCTCGCGGTCAAGGCGCGAGATATCCGACGTGCAAAGGGAAGCATTTCGGCGCACGATGTCCTCCATCCAGCGCCTCCCGACGGTCAAGTTCCGGTCGACCCTGGGATGCGCGAGTCAGAGCACGTGCATCTTGAATCGCATGCTTGTTAACCGAGTGTCAGCAAGCTCAAGTGGAGATCTAGACTGAAAGCTTGAGAAGCGAGAGCGAGGGGCGGCACCAGAGCTTGAGGCCGGCCTTCTCCAGCGCCTCGACGTATTGGAAGACGAGCTCGCTGTCCTTGTGGGCGTAGGACTGCGCGCGCGTGCACGCTCAACGTCAGTTTGATCCGGAGTGAGGGGCACAGCTGCAGATGCAGCTATCGCAACTGCGAGCTCAAGCTGCAGAGCGGGGTTGGGGCGGGGCGGGGCGGGGCGGACCACGAAGGCGTCGTAGGGGTGCTCGTGGTTGAGCGCGCCGAGCCCGAGCGCCAGCAGGAACCGCTCCAGGTCCGCCCCCGCCCCGGTCCACGCCGCCGGCGCGGGGGCCGCCCGCGACGCGGCCGACTCCTGCGTCCGTGCGTGAAGGGGAGGGGGGAAGGGGAGGGAGGGGGAGGGAGGGGGAGGGGGTGGGGAGGAGGGGGGAGGGGGGAACGCACGAAGAGGGCGGGGTGGGCTCGGAGGCCCGCCACGAGGGTGTTGCAGGCGGCGTCGGCGCCCGCCTCGCCCTCCCCCTGCACCGTCCAGTTCACGCTCGTGAGCTGCCAACCGCGAGATCATCAGGGTAAGATCGCCTGGGCGCCCGCCCCGCCAGCTCGGAGCGAATTGGAGTGGCGGTCTCGACTTCTGGCTCACCATCATGCGATACTCGGCGGAGAGGTCCAGGTTCTTCGGCGCCTCCACGAAAACTGCGCAGGGAGCGCGAGGTCGGCACGAGGCCGCGGCCTGGCGGAGCTCGAGTCGACCGCGGGCGGGCGCACCGGGGAACTTGGCGATGCTACGGTCGGCGTGGGCGCGCTGGAGGGCGGCGTCGCAGGCGGGGGCCGCGAGGAAGGCGCGGGAGAGGAAGAAGACGAATGCCCGGCACGCCTCGAGCTCCACATCCTCCTGCCAGACGGTGCGTCAGGCCCGTCAGGGGAGAGGGGCTGGGGGATCCCGCAAGAGGAGGGTGCGGATGAGGGGAAAGGGGTGACTAGTTAAAATAAATGAAGTGGGGCAGGGATCCGGAAGGAGAGGAGGATCCCGGAGGGGGAGGGGAGGAGGAGGGGATGGGGGGGTGGGGGGGGGTAGGAGGAAAGTGCGGACAGCGGTGGAGGAGGCCTAGGAGGAAGCTAGGCCGGGTAATGACGCCAGGGGCGAGGGAGGGCCGGGTGGGTGGGGTTGGAGGGGGGGGAGGGGGGGGAGAGACAAGGGGGGGGGGAGGGCGGGGGCAGGGGAGGGGGGGGGGGGGGCGAGGGAGAGGGTGGACGAGGCGCTGCAATCGGCAGGCGCGGATTGCAGGGGCGCTCGAACCTCGCCCTGCCCCGCATCCGACGCCTTGAGCCCCTCCTCGTCGCCCCAGGCCTCCACGGCGCCCCCGGGTCGCCTCTGCGCGGCCGCAAGCGCGCCCCGGTCCATCCTGCGCCCCCTCCGATGCACGATCAAGAGATTTCGAACCTGGAGGGCAGAAGATGGCCGGGGGCCGGGGCGCACCGGACGGAGAAGCCGGCGGCGCGGAGGCGGGCGGCGTAGCGGCGGGCGACGGGGGCGTCCTCGGGGGCGAAGCCAACACACACGTCGCACCGCTTCGCCCCGGGTCGAGAGGGGGCCGGCGCCCCCGCGGCCGCTGCACACCAGGCAGGGGTAAGGCGGATCCCCGACGTCTAGAGCTGCCTAATAGCTTCAAAACGGTTTTAGATCTGGGAAGCCGCACCGTCAGCTTGCACGGTGGCCTGCGGCTGCGCGTGCTGGGCGCGCTTGCGAGCCTCGAACTCTGCCCGGACCATCGCGTCGAACCGCGGCCGCATCTGCCGGTCGGGCGGGCCGCATGCGCAGGGTCAGGATCGCGCGTTTGGTCGCTTCGGGATCGGGCGCGGGAGCGTCCACAGACCTCGCGCTCGATGTCGGCCATCAGCTCCCTGTCTGGCGTCGAGAGGCGCATCGCGACGGCCGGCGGCGCCGCCATGTGCGCATGCGCGGCCGTGGGCATTGATGCGCGCTGGGGCCAGAACCAGTGGCCGCGCCGTATACGCAATCAGCGGCGATGAGGCCGGCCTCGCGTGAAGCACAAACCGGCCGCGGTATACCTTCGTACCTGTAAATAGCAATTGCAAGCATCACTGGGGTTCTGGCCCAACTTCTGGGCGACTACGCACATGCATGTGCTTCCGAAGTTCAAAACACAGCGATAATTATAAGTGAGTGTTGCGCGCCGCCGGCGCCCGGGCGGCCGCGGCCGCCGCGCGGCCCGCGAACGTTCGTTCGCGGAACGAGCTTCCGCTGATGATGATGGTGACGACGACCGCCGCTGCGACTCGGCGACCGCCCTCAGTTGTTGAGCTAACCGACGGTAAAAGCTCCAACGCCGGGTCGACACCCGCTGGGACCGCTTTCAGAGCTGCAAAGCCCGGCAGCCTGGCTAGCCACTTAGCTAGCTACGTCTACAGCTCGGCAAAAAGCATGACAGCAGCCCCGGCGCATTTTAGACTTCGCCGTGCTGCGATCTTGTCCTTGTCCCTCGTTCTTGCGATCGTCGCTGTCGGGTGGACGAGGGACTGGAGCGGCGGCGCCGATCAGTCGGCACGGCCAGATGCATTCGACATCCAGAGGCGTGCGCCGCGGGCGCTGCAGCCAGATGCCGACGAAGGGGACTTGACCCTTCGCCCCGCTGCCCCGCCGGAGCCGCGCCCGGTGGGCGACGGAGCCGGGACCGGTGCGAGCGACGAGCAGAAAAGGGCGGAGCTGGCGCAGTTCGTCACGTCCACGATGAGCGGTAGCGCGAGGAGGGCGCCGGACCTGGACCCGCAGATCTGCGACGACTTTTACGAGGCCGCCTGCGGTGCGCCCGCCGCACGGCGCGGCGTGCACGCCGGAGAGCGCCCCTCACGTCGCGCGCAGGGGGCTGGCTGCCCCGCGCCAAGATCCCCGACGGCGCCGACTCCGTCAGCTCCTTTCCTTAGCTACACGCCCGCCCGCCGGCGCCGGCGCCTCCTGATCATGATCCCCGCACTCGCGCGCAGTTCTCTCTTCACGACGACACTGTCGCGTGCGTCCCTTCCCGACCCCAGGGCCGGACGGGTTCCGGGCCCGAGCGGGGCGGGGCAGGGCGCGCGTCTCCAAGATCTCGCTGGCGATCGCGGAGCGGGGCGGGGACCCCGTGGTGGGGCCCTACTTCGCGGCCTGCGCGGACCGGGGCGGGGTGGAGGCGGCGGGGGCGGGCCCGCTGCGCGCCCTCGTCCACTTCGTCCTCCTGTCCGAGACCTTCCCCTCCGCCTTCGAGGTCCCGCCCCCTGCCCCGCCGCCCCCGCCCCCGCGCCCCGCCCCGGCGGCCGATCCGCACGCCGGCGCGCCCGCCGTAGGCCGCGGGCCGGCTGCAGACGCACGGCATCCCGCCCTCTGGGGCGCCAAGGTCCAGGCACGCGCCCCGCCCCGCCCCGAGCCGCCGGAGCCTGGCCCGCCCGACGCGGGCGGGCGCGGCCAGTTCGACGGGAAGATGCGGAACACGTACGCCCTCGTGCTCG
>QPMI01000314.1:0-59907 GCA_004431415.1 Cyanophora paradoxa | reverse complement strand
CACGACAAAATGCCTGGCGCGGGCCCGTCGGCGCTCGCTCGCGCAACAATGCCAGCTACGCACATGCAAAAGGTTTCACCCCCGCGAGGCCGCCACGTCGAAACGTGACCGAAAAGTCTCAGCGGGGCATGGCGCTGGTTGTTCGCCTCGGCGGCGGGCGCTCTTCGGTGTCGGGAATCGTAGCCACTGGTCCGCGATGAGTGCCGCCAGGACGCCGGGTGCTTCTTTCCCTGAGAGCCGCCGCCTGCAGTGTTCGGCTCCACCGGCTTCCTTGGGCGCTACGTCGTTAGCCAGCTCGGTTCGACTGCCCGGCTGGCACTTCCTGCGACGCACTGATCGCGGGCGGCTGCCAGGCAAAATCGGGTCGCAGGTCATCATCCCGTGGCGTGGCGACGAGAACAACTACCGGCACCTGAAGGCGCGCCGAAGAACGTAGCAGGCGTGCGGCAGTCGGCTGAGAAGGGCGCGCAGGTCATGGGCGACCTGGGGCAGATCGTGCCGATGGAGTTCCACCTGCGGGACGAGAAGTCGATCGAGCGGGCCATCGAGGGCTCCAACGTCGTCGTAAACTGCCTCGGCCGCGACTTTGAGACGCGCAACTTCACGCTCGACGCCGTCAACGTCGAGGGCGCGCAGCGCATCGCCAAGGCCCGCCCGCCCGCGCCCGCCGCCGCCTCGCAGCCGCCGCGCACCGCTGACAGCGGCCGCAGATCGCGAAAGAGATGGGCGTCGACCGGATGGTGCACGTGTCGTGCCTGGCGGCGGGGAAGGACACGGTGTCGGACTACGCGAAGAGCAAGCTGGCGGGGGAGCAGGCGGTGCGGGAGGCGTTCCCCGAGGCGGTCGTGCTGCGGCCGGCGCACATGTTCGGCACCGAGGATCTCTTCCTCAACAACATCGCCACCTTCGCCCGTTCCTTCCCCAAGCAGATCGTCGTCGACAACGGCGCCAACAAGGTCCAGCCCGTCTGGGTCCGCCCCGCCCGCCCCGCCCGCCCCACCCCGCGCCGTACCGGGCCGCGCGAGCGGGCGGCGGGCAGGTGAACGACGTGGCCGTCGCGGTGCTCAACTCGATCGCGAGCGAGGCGGCGGCGGGGCGGACGTTCGAGCTGGGCGGCCCCAAGGTCTACACCATGCGCGAGCTCTACGACTACGTCATCGCCAAGACCTTCCGCGACGACAACACCATCGCCGTCCCCGCGAAGTTCGCTATGTGCGCCGCCCCGCCGCCCCGCCCCGCCCCCGTCCCGGCGCGGGGCGAGGCCGACGCGGGGCGGGCAGGTACGTGGGCCGGGCACTGGGCCAGGTGCAGAAGGCGAACCTGACGCCGCTGATGACGGAGGACTGGGTGCGGCGGCAGACGGTGGACGTCGTGGCGGACCCCAAGGCCGCCTCCTTCGCCGACCTCGGCGTCGCCACCATCCACGCCCTCGAGCCCATCTCCTCCGAGTACCTCAAACGCTACCGCCAGGGGTCCGCCCCGCCCCGCCCCGCCCCGACCCGCCCCGCCAAGCGCCAGCCCTCGTCGCCGCCGGCCGGCCGCTGACCGGCGCGCGCGCAGTGGTGTGTACCGCTACCTCACGCCCGAGGAGGAGGGCACCGGCGCCCGCATCATGTAACCCGCCCCCGCCGCTCCCTCTCGGCCCCTTCACCCCTGTACACTCCCCAATAATACTTTCTCTTTTGGCCGGGGCAAGTTCTCGGTTGGACCTGGCTGGCCCTGATCGCACGGCCTCTGAAGCAAGGCCGCGCCGCCAGCAAGGCTGCGAATGCGAGCTGCGCTGGGCTGGGCTGGGATTTGATTATTTGATTTCATATGGCCATGTCCAGGTCCGGGAGGACCTGGGAGGTACAGATTTAGCAAGAGAGGGGGAGTATGTCAAAGAAGAAGCCAGCGAAGCAGGCGCCTGCTGTCCCAGCTGCAGAGAGTTCCAGTCCCTTCAATACAGCGTACGCTCTGCAGGAAGCGGCGGAGAAGGCAGCGCACAGGAAGCCAACGGAGGCGGCGCGCCTGTACAATGAGGCGATCTGGGCCTACAATGCGTGCGGTGGGGATGCCGATGCGCTCGAGGCGATATTCAACGCTGCTGGATGCTCGCACGCTCTCGGGGAGCTCGCGAAGAAGGAGGAGGGCTGGCTGCGGGCATTCGACGCGTTCGGATCGGCGGCGGAGCGCCTTCGGCTCGCCATTTCCATCGTGCAGCTCAACCCTGAGGTTCAGCCGCTTCCCAACAGCATACAGCCGCGGGTAACCCATCCTTGCGCACGCAGAGCCTGAACAATCTGGGCAACGCGCTTAGCGAGCAAGCTGAGATGCTGCAAGCGATGCTGGAGGAGGGCGGGTCGCCGCTGCCGGGCCCCAGCGGCGGCGCCGCGCCCCCGTCGCCCCGCTCGCTGCTTCACGAGGCCTCAGACGCGTACGCGCGTGCGGCGGCGTGCTACGAGGACGGGGAGACGGATCCGGAGGTCGCCTGCAACCACGCGGCGGTGCTCGCGCGGCTCGCGGAGCGCGAGGCGCGGGAGGGGCGGGCGGCGGAGGCGGCGGGGCACATGGACGCGGCGGACAGTCTCTACGGGCGGGCGGTTGCGCAGCTCGAGCGGGAGCGGCAGGCTGGCCGCCTCTCGGAGGCCGAGTGGCGCGCGGAGGCATCGGACGCACTCATATCGGCGGCGGACGCGCAGCACCGGGCGGCGGAGGCCCTGGGGCCGGAGGCGGAGGCGCGCTGTGGGCGGGCGTGCGCGACGCTGGACCGCCTGCTCGAGCTGAGGCCGCGGGACTCGGACGCCCTCACGCTCTACGGCGACGCCCTCTCCACCCGCGCCGACGCCATCGCCCGCGCCGCCGCCGCCCTCCCGGAGCCGTGCGCGCGACCGCAGCCCGTCCCTTCTCCTGGCGCTGCCCGCCTCACCCGAAGGCAGGGGGCGCGGGGAGGAGCTGAGAAGGGCGGACGAGGTTCTGAAGGCGGCGTGCAGGCGGTACGAGGCGGCGCTGCGGATCTCGCTGGGCGACTTCGAGGCCTCCGCGGGCCTCGGAGACGCCCTCCTCGCCCGCGCCAAGCTACCCCGCGCCTCCGGATCCGGCCCCGGCCCCGGGCCCCTGCTGGAGGCCGCCGCGCGGGCCTACGAGGCGGCCCTACGGACACGGAGGGACGACGACGTGCTCTACAATCTTGCCGCCACGCGGGCCCTCAGCGGCGCCCTCGACGCCTGCCGTGCCGCGCTCGCCAGCCTGCCCCCCGCCGCCCGCGGCCCCGCCGCCCTCGACCCCGACTTCGGTGCCGTCCGCTCTCTCCCCTGGTTCGCCGCCCTCGTTCCCGCGTTCAGCACCGGCGCCGGCGCGCCCGAGCCCATGAGCCTTGGTTGAGAGATTCATTAATTGTAAGTGCTTATAGGCTCGCGTCGCGCTTCAAGCATGCAGATGCACCGTGGCACAGATCTAGAGCCGCCCCTCGAGCTCGGCCAGTCAGCGCTAGAGGCGATTGCAGCTGGTGCCGCTGCTTACTTTATCTAGCTATATATGGGCTTATTCCCGGAGTCCCCCGCCGACGCCTGCAGCTGGCCCAATGTTCACGCGTTGCGTCGAATGCATTTCAGAGACACGACATCTGGACTAGCCCTGGTAGCTGTTTGGCTAGCAGTGGGCCGCCGGTCGAATCCATGGGCTCAGTCAGATAGGCAAGTGACGTCGAAAATCGAAATCGAATACCGAAGCTCGAGATCGAAACCTAGGTCTACTTACCCTAGGTCGAAACCTAGGCGAAAGCAGCCGGGATGGCGTCGGGCCAGATCGCGCGAGAGCGGGGCGAGGCGAGCGCTAGCATACGTGCGCTAGCGGGGGTCGTGCTCGTTTGTATCGCACCGTGTTCATTCCTGGTCGTTCGCGGGAGGCTGGCCGTGCGGGGCGTGAGCGGGGTGAAAGGACCAGTGCGCGGGGAGACTCACTGTAGCGCTGTTTTCCGGCGTGGTCGGCGTAGCCGGCTCGCGCAGGGCCCTGCAGCTGTCCGTTCTGCGGGCGTGAAGGGGTACCGCAACTGTGAGCTTTCCTTTCGTCCAACTTTCGTCCGTCAAACCTCAACTTTCGTCCAGCTTTCGTCCGTCAAACCAACAACATCGCTTGCAGCTTATTTCGATGATCCGGCCTTCACGTTGAAGCCCGAAGCCTCCAATGGCGTCCTCGCCGACCTCGCGAAGTCCCGGCGCTTGCTCCAGGCGGGTTCGTGCGGCGGCGCCGGCGTCGCGCCCGGCTTCTTTCCACTTCCAGCCACCGTTTTTGACGCCGAAACGCCGCCCACAGCATCGCCGTACGTTAGCTACGCCGCCGAGCAGCAGCTGATCAGTGGCATCGCGTACAACGCCTTCGCGGCCACCTCGCCGACGACGACGTGGGTGACAGTCAACGCGACGACGTGGGTGACAGGCACAGCGGCTGGGCGAAATCAGAGCCGCGAAATCACGTACCTTGATTGCCCGGCAGCCTGCCGATCACCGCAAGAGAACGCGTACAGTCAGCACGCCAGGCCCAGTGAACCAGGCTGTGGCCCCCCCCGGCCCTGTGGGCGGCACCGGGCAGGCAGCTGGATGGTTTGCTTTTCTTGTTCATCTGTGTTTTTGTGCAGTGGAGCTAAGCTCGGGCTGCGCTCGCTCAGTTGCTGGATGGCAGGTCCCACGTGGCGGAGAGCCTTCTTAGGCACCTCGAGCTGTCGCCGGCGCCGCTTCTCTACCCAGAGAGCCTGGAAGAGCCGCTGTGGGGAGCGGCGGGGCACCCTGGAAGAGCCGCTGTTCCAGATCCGGCAGCTTTGTTGGACGCCGGTGCTCTTCTAAGCCCGTTCCAAGAGGGGCGCGTGCTGCGCGTCGAGGCCCCGCAACCACTGAAGTCGCCGTGGCGTAGCTCTGCGTTGCAGGAGTGCGAGTCTCCGAGGCGGCCCTCGACGTCGACGCGGCAGCTTTCGGCAGGACGATCATCTGCCCCGCCCGCCATCCAGCTGCCCACTCGTGTCAAAGCAAACGGGCGAGCGCTACCTTTTCCAACTGCTCCAGCTGCTCCAACTGCTCCAGCTGCTCCAGCCGTTCCATGGCCAGCTTCTTCGGCTGCCCCAGCTGCTCCAGCTGCCCCAGCTGCTCCAGCTGCTCCAGCTGCTTCAGTTGGACGACTGTGGAGGAGATTGAGTGCTTTCACACGGAACACAGCACGGGTTGATGATGAGCTGTCAATGAGCGAAGCTGCCGGGAAGGTTTCCCAACATCTCGCTTTCAACACTTTTCGGTCACTCGAAGATGCAATCAAAGCAGCGAGCCCCAATGACACTATCCTTGTAAAACCTGGAATTTACGCTGTCCCTGAGCCAGGAATTATCATCAACAAGTCATTGCGAATTATAGGTCAGGGCGCCGCAGCCGAGGTTGTGCTCCGGGCACCACGCTGGATCATGTCGGTTGGATCCGGTGTTCATGAGCTTGATGGCAACCTGACCGTGGTTCTTCAAAACTTGACTCTGGAGATCGAGACTGGCGTAAATGGCGTTGCAGTTAGAGTTCGGGGAGGGCGATTGTTCATCGACAAGTGTCGACTTTTCGGTCCAGCCAACATGACGGGATGTACGTTGGACAGACGCCCTGACATCAAGTGTAGCCTTGGCATGGCAGAAGGCGCTTCACCAGCTGCAGTCAACCGCCCAAGGCTGAGAGTTTCAGATGAATCAGCTAGAGGAGCCCGGGAGGAGGCCAGAAAGCACGATGCGGAGTTCCTCAGCAAACCGGCATCTACACTCCTTGAGATTGACAGCACTGGTCAAGCTTTGGTGCGAAGGTCGACTATCAGAGGAGCAGGAACTGGAGTATGTTTCTCAGGTCTGTGATTTTTCTACAATCAATATAATTGATGTGCAGATGATCATGAGTCTGATGTGCAGATGAGTCTGTGGGAGCTGTCGAGGATTGTCTGATTGAGCAGTGCCAGCTGGTAAGATTGCTCGTCGCTGCCAGCACATACATGTGTGTATGTGTCTCAGCTTGAAATCGCAAGGTTGGAATTGCCATCGAGACGATGCGCACTAATCCGTTCATTGCCGGGTACGCAAGATATGCCCTGCTTGCCACTTTCAAGCTCCAAACTGATCGATCGCGATCACGACGAAACGAAAGCTGTGCTGTGACGTCTTGCGGCGTTGGAATTCATCTGAGAGCTCCTTTCGGCAAAGTAGGAACAAGGGCCACTCTTGAATTCAATATCATCTCGCACTCTTCTTCTGCGGGCATCTTGCTCTCACAGCAAGTTTCGCCTATCATACGTTACAACACAATTCGAGACACAGCAATCGCCATGTGGTTTCAGGTGAGATCGCCATATTGTTTCAGGTCTGATGATTGACCCAGCTCTGCTGCAGGAGGGAGCAGACGGATTCGTAGAGTACAACGAGTTCACACATTGTAAAGAGATCTCAAGGAGCACTGGCGTGGTTCAGCCTTCACCGCACCTTGCATACAATTCAACAAGAATGAAGGTTTGATGGACAATTGGGGTTTTGCGATCTTGCATATGGGAGTTTCAGCATTCGGACACGAATCCAAACCTCAAGTCCGGGATACAAGTGTGGGATGTACATTGGTGGGATCTCTGGGGATCCGGAGTCAAGTGCGCTCTTCGGTAAACGCCATTGCGTTGGACAAAAGTGCGCTACTCAATTTCCGTTTCAATTTCGGAAGTTTGATTTCGATCTGACCGCCCCGGCATGCAGGTGATCTAGGGGATAGCGAGTGCCCCGGAGCTGCTTCTTGATGTGATGCGGCACCTTCCGGGTGGCTTGTCGTCCAACACATAAGCGTAATCGCAATCGCAATCAAAGACTTCCAACCTTAGCTTCGTCGCCCAACCCCTGAGCGTAATCGCAATGAAAGACGTCGACGGCCAACCTTAGCTTCGTCGTTCAATCCCTAATCGTTCAGTACGATACGAGTGCAATGCAGCAACATCGAAAAATTCGAAATCTGTACATGCGTATATGTCTGCTCTCGATTAACTTTAATTTAGTAATTATAACCCGGCGCCGGCGCCGGCACGGGTTGGACGAATTGGAATTGCGATTGGGGTTGTAGCCCGGACTTGCGTTTTCAGTACGTGTCCAAATGTTATTAGAACCCCGAGAAGACAGCATGTGTGCAATCGATCTGTCTAGATCTGTTCTTTCTAAACTACGGGTGCGCAGGATCCTACTCGCGGTCTACACAGCGATCGCCATGTGGTTTCAGGTGGGATCGCCATATATATTGTTTCAGGCCTGATGTTTAACTCAGCTCTGCTACAGGAGGGAGCAGACGGATTTGTAGAGTACAACAAGTTCATCCATTGTAAAGAGATTTCGAGGAGCACTGGCGTGGTTCAGCCTACACCGCGGCCGCACCTTGCACACATTTTAACAAGAATGAGGGTTTGATGGACAAATGGGGGTTTGAGGTCGTGCGAATGGGGTTTGAGCATTTGGATACGAATACAAACCTCAAGTCCGGGGTACACGTGTGGGATGTACATGGCGGCCGCCGCAGCCGTGGGCCTGCTCTGGGGATCCGGAGTCGAATACGCTCTTCGATAAACGCCGTGACGCCCGACGGCCATTGCGTTGGATCCGGACAAAAGTGCGCTCCTCAACTTGGCAATTTCGGTTTCAATTTCGTAAGTTTGATTTCGATCTGACTGCCCCGGCATGCAGGCGATTCAGGGGATAGCGAGTGCTCCGGTGCTGCTTCTTGATGCGACGCGGTACCAACCTTTGCGTCCTTCATTCATTGCGACGGGATGCGACGGGAATATCATTCCTTCCGGATAGCTTCGTCATCCAATAACTCATCGGTACGAAACGAGTGCAGTGCATATGCCATGATGCAGCAACATCGAAAAATTCGAAATCTGTACATGTCTGCTCTTTCTAAATTACCGCTTCATGAAGGGCAGAAGGATGATTAGAACCCCGAGGAGCACAGCAATCACAATGAAGGCCCATTTCAAGAAATCGCCAGTGGCAGCCTTGGAGGACTGACGGCGAACAGCTGCATTGTGGATCGCATTCCGCGCACCTCGATCGAGGTTCTTCTCTCTGTAAACGCCCAATTAGTCAAAGAGCGTGGCGTCGAACCGCCGATGTGCATAGGCTCGAACCTGTTTCCAAGGTTGCGCCGATATTGCTAACGAGAGGGTTCAGCGCGACATAACAAGGCGATAAAGTAAGATCGAGACGCACGTCAACCTCGCTCTTGGAAAGCTTGGCTGAAGAATCCTTGACCATGATGTCCCTCGCTCAGCTCGGTCACTGGACGCGCAACTGGATGTAAGGCTCGGCGTAGGCATCGCGCTGCGCGCGTCTGACGCACCCGGACGGTGCGCGCAACCAGCGTGGAAGTCGATTGCCGGACACAGCTCAGTGACGCGGTGCCGAAGAGCGGTGAATGCGCACACTTCGTACTAGACTGGCTGGGAAGTGGCCGTCTGATCCGCTGGAAACTTGGTCGTTTCTGCTCGTCAGATCGAAGGGTACCTGTGTCAACTCGGATCGAGGGGTCGACTCCGGGGAAGGCAGGAAGCGTCGAGGAAGCGAGGTATAAGCCGCCAGGCAGCGCCCAGCAAAGCTCTGTGGCTATACTGATCATATTTAGACCATCTATAGCATGTCCTCGATTTCGGCGTTCTCGGTCGTCGCGCCTGTCCAACATCGGTTCGGGCGGCGGGTCGGCGGCTTCGCAGCAGAGGTTCAACTGGCGCGCACACGGGGACCAAGCTCACACAAGCGCTTCTTTGCTTCGAGCCGAGGCCCAGTCTGCCCGGATCGGCACTTCGTCGTCCGCTGCGCCGATGGAGAGGTGTGCGCTCAGCGCGCTGTTCAAACGTTGCGATGAATAGTAATCGTGGTCGATGCTAATCTGGTCAGGCTGCGATGCCGGATCGGGAGGTCCCGTTCCCTCTGGAGGTGCCGCTGCTTCAACTGTGTTCCGGGTCCCCCCACCCCCAGACGCCCACTGACCGTCGACGCCCACCCCGGCACGCAGCGGGAGGCGAGCAGGTTCGTGCGCACGCATTGAAGGCTCTGCGGCGCGGCCCGCTGCTTCGAAGGGAGGTGTCGAATTCGGGTTTTTAACTGCGGCGGCGCGAAGTGCTGCGAGGGTTTCGCGAATGATCTGAGCGGATGCTTCCTCGCAGGGTTCTTTTCAACGCAATTAATCTTATGGTAAGGGCCGCGCGCGCGGGGTGGGGGCGCCTGGGGCCGCCGAGCCGCCGGGCCGAGGCTGGGAGGGGCAGGTGGCGAAGCGCGTGGTGAACTCGATGGAGGCGGAGGAGGCGCAGGCGTTCAGGGACTTCTGTGCGCTCTTCTTGCTCATATGTGTTCTTGCGAAGTTGAGTTCGCTCAGTTGCGCGGCACTCCCTCCGCCAGGAGCCCAAAGCGTTCATCCAGGCCCTGTGCGCGCGCGCCCCGCTCCCGCCGGCCGCCGCCGCCGCCGCCGAGCGCCGGCCGCTGGCGCGCGCAGGTTCAAGGAGATGCCCTCGGTTGCGAACGAATTCATCACAGCTCAGGAGCAGTTCGTCGAGCAGCTGGAGCTTGGCATGGTTCCCGAGATGGCGAGCGCCCGCGCGGGGCGGGGCGGGCGGCGGGGCCCTGAGGCCCGGGGCGCGCCCTGACGCCGCGCCGCGGCAGATGATGGAGGGCCTCGAGCGGGGCAAGATGGAGGTCATGCGCGAGTACATCAAGGCCCGCCGCGGCCCGCGCGGCACTCCAGACACGGGGCCGCTGAGGCGGGCGAGGGCGCGCAGGAGAGCACGGACGAGGAGAAGCGGACGCCGCCGCCGGAGGAGAAGGGCCCGGACGGGGGCCCCGGCTGGCTCGGCCGCGACCGCCTCTTCACCAAGATGCCCGGCGCCAAGCCGCCCTCCTCGTAGCCCCCGCCCGCCCCGCCCCGCCCACCCGGGCCCCCTCCCCTGCCCCGCCCCGCCCCGCCCCACGCTTTGTGCGCCGGCCGACGTGCTTTTGAATGCAAGCCTGCACTGGACTGCAGTGTCTGACAGCAGGCGCCCCGGGTGCACGAGGCGGGGCGGCCCGGCGGCGGGGCGGGGCGGGCGGGGCGCTAGAGGAGGTGCCTGACGAGGACGGTGCGGCGGACGGCGTTGGTGAAGCCCTCGTGGAAGCGGTAGTGCACGCCGGGCTTCTCCTCCCCGGCCCCCTTCCCCTTCCCCTTCCCCTCCCGCCCCTCCGCGGGGCCCGCCGCCGTCTCCCGCCGCTTCTTCGGGAGCCCCATCCAGTCCGCCATCCGCACGCCTGCGCCCGCCTCAGCGCCCGCCTCCACGGCGCACGGCGCGGCGGAGGGCGCGGGCGAGGCGCACCCCGCGAGGGAGCGGGCGGCGCGGCGGTCTCGCCGGGGGCGGCAGGGGCGGGGCGGGAGCGGCGAGGCCGGCGGCGGCGGCGGGGCGCTTGGTGAGGACCGTCGCGCGGGCGAGCGGGTTTGCCTCGCGCCCCCGAGTCGGCGGCGTCGCCTCGCCCGCAGAGCTGCCGCGCCGCCGTCAGCGAGGGCCGCCGCGGGAGGCGGCTCCGGAGGACGCACGGGGCGGCGGCCGCGGCGGGCCGGCGGCGGGGGCGGGGCCGCCCTTGACGCGGGCGGCGGCGGCGGCTTCGGCGCGGCGGCTCGCCTCGGCGTCGGCCTGCGGGGGCGGGTGAGGAGGCGGGGCGCGGGGCGGGCGGGGGCGGGCCTCCTTGGCGAGGAGGGACTTGACGCTGTCCGGCATCGCCTCGAAGGCGGCGCTCGCCTCGCAGCGGCCCCCGAACGTGCACACCCCGTCGATCGCCCTGCGCCGCGCTCGCGGCGGGGCCGGGCGGGGGCGGAGCGAGGGCGGGGCGGGGCGGGCGGACGGCTCGATGTGGAAGGCGAAGGCGCCGTCGGGGCGGTGGCCGGCGCGGAAGGAGACGCCGTAGTCCGCCATCCGCAGCGCCGCCTCCCGCACCTCCTCCCGCTCCTTCCCCGACAGCAGCTGCGCATTCCCCTGCGCCCGCCCCGCCTCGCCGCGCGCGCGGGGGCGGGGGCGGGGGCGGGGCGGGCGGGGGCGCCTTCTTGGTGGAGACGGCGAGGGTGCGGAGGAGGGCGGGGAGGACGTCCAGCAGGGCGGACGAGAAGGGCGGCGGCTGCGTCGCCGCGCACACGGCGCCCCGCACGAAGTCCCGCACCACGTTCCCGTTCTGCCGCGCCTTGAAGCGCGCCTGCCGCCCGCCCGCTCGCGCCCCGGCACCGCGCGCGGGGCGCGGGGCGAGGGGGCGGGGGCGGGACCTCGGTGATGGCGGAGGGGAAGGCGAGGCGGACGCGGGCAGCGTCGGGCGTGCGGGCGATGTAGTGGACGGCGAGGGGCGGGAAGGGGGCGAAGCCCGAGGCGTGGCGCTTGGCGAGGAGGTCGCCGAGGCAGAGCCAGTCGAGGGCGTCGGCGGCGCGCGTGAGGAGCGGGTCGTGGAAGCCGACGGCGTGCAGGTTCTCGTGCACGCCCTCCAGCACCTTCTCCGCGTCCCCGTGCGCGTACAGCCGCTCCTGCATCTCCCGCCAGTGCCGCTGCCGCTCCGGCGGCACCCCCTGCCGCCCCGCCTCGCCCCGCGCCGCGCCGCTCGGCCCGGAGCCGGCGCGCGCGAGCTCCGCCAACGCGTCGCTGCCGCGCTTCGGCGCCTCGAAGATCGACTGCCACACGGCGAAGTGGGAGCGGGCAAAGTCCTTGTGGCCCACGGCCGCTGCACGCCCGACGGTCGGCCCGGGAGGCCGCGCGGAGGGCACTGGCCGCGGGCGGGGGGCGCACCGCGGGCGAGGGTGTGCGTGGTGACGGCGATCGAGGGCTCCTGCCGGTTGCGCACGAACTGCGTGGGGGTGAGATGGACAGCGAGAAGGGCGGGGCGGCGGGGCGGCGGCGCCTGGAGGGTGTTGAGGCAGGTGCGGACGTCGCACTCGGTGAGCTCGCAGAGGGCCGTCAGCGCACGCGTGTCCACCGAGAGCCCCTCCTGCGCCGGCCCCGCCTGAGCCAGGCGAGGCGGCCGGCCCGGGGCGGGGCCGGGGCGGACGGCCTGGCAGATGAGCTTGAGGCGGCGGGCAAGGCGGGAGACGGGCGGCCGCCGGAAGTGGAAGACCTGAGCCTCCATCCGCAGCGGCCGCAGCGCCGGCACGTACCTGCCCCGCCGTCAACCCGCCGCGGGGCGGAGCGGGCGGGGCGGGGCGGCAGGAGGTGGGCGGACGGGTCGTTGCAGACGCAGATGATGGGGCGGCAGAGCTTCTTGAGGGAGGCCCCCGCGGCGCCCTTCTTGCGGGCGCGCCGCGGCGCCTCGGCCGCGGCCTCGTCGGCCTCCTCGTCGGGCTCGTCGGCGGGGGCCTCGTCGTCGGGGTCGCCCTCGGCGGGGCGCGCCCGGCGCTTGCCGTCCCCCGCGTGCACGATCTTCAGCAGCATGCTGATGGCGCCCCGGCCCTCCGACCCCTCCAGCGCCCCGTCGATCTCGTCCAGCACAACGCAGTTCGGCCTGCCGCCCACCGTCACGCCCTCCCCGGCCCGGCGGCGCGGCGCGGTGGGTGGCGCGGACCGGTTGCCGGCGAACATGGCGCGCATCTCGGTGGCGTCGAGGAGGCGGCGCTTGAGGGTCTCCCCCGTGCGGTCGTCGCTGGCGTTGATCTCGAGGACGCGGTAGCCGGCGTGCCGCGCCGCCACGTGCGCCAGCGTCGTCTTCCCCAGCCCCGGCGGGCCCGCCAGCAGGATCACCCGCGGGCTCGGCCGCGTCTCCTCCGCGTCCTCGCCCCCGCCCTTCTGCGGCCCCGCGCGCCCGCCCCGGGGTCCGAAGGCGGCGGCGGGGCCCTTGTCCGAGGGCCCCGGGGCGCCGCGCTTGCCGGCGGGGCGGCGCTCCGGGAGGGGCTGCGGGGCCGGCCGCGGCTTGCCGAAGACGACGTGGTCCCAGGCCTTGAGCCACTGCAGCACCGCGCGGTTCGTCGCCTGCCCGGCCGTCAGCGGCCGAAGGGGCGGGGCGGGGCGGGGCCGGCGGCGGGCCTCGTCGGAGAGGAGATCGGCGAAGCAGCGCGGCGCGTACTTTTGCACCCAGAGGCCCTCGCTTCGCCCCGACGGGCCCGCCTCGCCGCTGCGCCCCGCCATCACCCGCCGCCCCCATCCTCCCTCCTCGCGGGCGGGGCGGGCGGCACCTCCCCTCCGCGGCGCGCGGGCCGGCGTCGCGGACCGAGCGGTTCAGCGTCCGCTGGAGGCGCTGCGCGGAGCGAAGGTCGCAGGGGGCGGGCGGGGGCGAGAGGCCGGCGGGGCGCACGATGGCGTCGGCCTTGCGCTCGAGCTCCCGCAGCGCCGCCTCCGACGAGAACGAGGCCCGGTCCTCCGCCGCCCGCGCCTGACCCCGCGCGCCGTGAGCCGCGCCCCTCGCGCGCGGGGCGGGCGGCGCGGCCCACCCTCGCGGCGCGCTCCGCAAGCTCCCCAGGGGTAGACCGCCGGATGTACAGGCGCTCTCCGTACGGGCCGCCCGTCACCGTCATGAAGTCCCCTGCGCGCCACTCAGCCGCCGACCGCCGCTCGCCGCCCCGCCGCCCCGCGCCGCGAGCGGCCCGCACCCGTCGGCGGCGGCCGCCGCATGTAGTACGTCGGTTCCGGCCGCCTGCTCGCTGCCGGCGCCGGGGCAGGCGCGGCGCCGTCGTGCTGCTGCCTCGGGGGGGCGGACCCCGCGGGGGCCTCCCTGCCGGCGGGCCCCTCGTCGTCGTCGGAGAACCAGTCCTCCACGAGCACCTCCTCCGGCTCAACATCAAGGGGCGCGCCTCCCGCACCCTCCGCCCCCGCCTCGCCTCCCGCCCCCGCCCTCTCCCCGGCGGCCTCGGCCCCCTCGCCCTCGTCCCCCCCGTAGTCGTCTGCGCACGCGTCAGGCCGAGTCCTCGTGCGGCCGCGCGGAGCGGACCGAAGAATGCTCCTTGACCGCCCTCTTCGTCCTCTGCATCATCTGCGTTTGCCGCGAAGGCTTCTGCGTCGCCGGGGGCCGACTCTGGAAACACGGCTAAGCGCAAGAAAAGCTGGCGGCCGAGAAGCGACGCACGCGTCTCGCTGTCGTCAATGCGCGCGCGCTTGGGCGTTGGCACGCTCCCACTCTCTGTTGATGGCCCTGCCCGGCGGTCACCGGCGGGCTGTGCGCGAAGGCAGCCTTGCGACGTGCCTGCTTCCTGCTGGGCCTCGCCGCGCTTTCCGACCGGCGTGCGCTGGATGCCGCCGAACGAAAGGCGCTTCTTGGCGTCATCTATGCTCCCCTCTCTCGCCGCAGGGCCAGCAGCTGCGCGAGGCGGGTCGGCCGCAATTTGAACTGCAAGCGCACGGCGCGGCCGCACCTTGCTCGCGCATCATCTCCTCTTCTGCCTCCCTCACGGCCTCATCGTCCATGTCGTAGTTCTCCATCTCGTAGTCCTCGGGCTCCATCGCTGCGTTGTTCTGCTGGGTGCCCTCCTGGGTGATCGAAGGCGGCCTCTGACCAGGCACAAAGCCTCTTCGTCACTGCCGCACGCGTGCGCGGGTCTCCTGGGCCGCTGCCGTCCCCAGACGAGAAGGCGCGAAAGTGGGGGGAAAAAGCGTCAGGGGCGTACAGGTGCAAATCGCAGCTGGTCCACACACGGCCTCTGCAGGCACGTCCGCACTATCCCGGTCGCTTGCAATAGGTCCACCGAAGCTCTGCAGTCCGCCTGTCTGCTGCGCCTGCTCGCCTCGCCGAGGGGAAGATAGCTGTGCGTCCAGCATTCTGGCCGCTTGCGGACCAGGCGTTAGCTTTAGCTTGCTGGTGCGCTCGGTTCTCAACAGGCATGCGCTTCTAGCTGCCAGCTAAGTCAGCAGCTGCATTGGAGATGAGCTCGAGGCCCGCGTGGCCTCGGCCGCTGGCTCGGTGGCCTGTGCCGGCGTGCTTTTGCATATGGCTCTGTCTATTTCTGGCAGCGGCGCAGCTCGGCAGGGCGGTGCGAATCCTGGCGCCCCGCAGCTCCATCAAGCTCACTTCCCCGCAGGCATACACGGACTCCGGGGCTATCGTGCCCATCACGATCAACGGGCCGTACGTGCAGAGGGCCATAGCTGAGGACGCAATCCTCGTTCTGGGCGCCACCACCGCCTACCCGAACGGGACGATGATGCCCTGGATGTTCGCTTCGGTGCGCCGCGCTGTGCTGCGTGGGCGCCCGGCGCGGGCCGAGGTGCGGCGGCAGGCGATCATCACGCTGGAGACGTGCGCGGGGGGCGCGCTGCTGGTGGGGAGCCCGGCGACGCGCTCCGACCTGGTGAACCTCGTCTCGGGGGCCACCATCGTGAACCCCTCCAACACGCCCGTCAAGACGATCTACATCCCCGCCCTCAACGTCCTCCGGTACTGGTACGCCGCCCCCGCCGCGCCGGGGCGGGGCTGTGCGGGCGGGGGCGAGCGGGGGGCGGCGGGGCAGGATCGCGGTGGCGTGGGACGAGACGCTCACGGTGGACATGTCCGTCGTCGTGCCGCCCAAGGCCGTCCCCACCTCGGGGCCCACGCCCACGCCCTCGCCCACGCCCTCGCCCACCCCGCCCGGCCCCAAGCCGCCGGCGACGGTGCGCGTTTACATCGACTCGAACGGGTACCGGCCGCCGGAGGACGGGGAGGGGAACCCCGTGCTGGACATGTACGGGGGCGCGGGGTGGACGTACCCGATGTTCAACCCGCTGCTGGCGCCCGGGGCGAACTTCACGGGGACGCAGAACGAGTGGGACGGCTCCGTCTCCATCCTCTTCACCCTCGCCGTCGACCCGGACCCCGCGCGGGCCCCCGTGGAGGCCGCCAACGGCACCACTCACTTCGAGTACGCCGTCTACGTCGTCGACCTGGCGGGCTACGACCGCTCGAAGGGGATCATGACCTCCGTCTGCGGCATCGAGCTCCTCGAGTCCCGCAAGATCGCCACCGCGCGCCCCGCGCCCCCGGCCCCGCGCCCCCGGCCCCTCACGCCCCCCGCAGAAGACGGTGGACTTCAGGCGGCTGGAGCCCCTGGGCCCCAGCAACACGACTGCCGAGCAGCTCGCCGCCGCCGGCCTCAGCACCAGCTACAAGGCCCGCCCCGCCTCCGCCCCGCCCCGCCCCGCCCCCGCACCGTCCGAGCGTGCGGGCAGTTCCTGGCGGGGAACATCACGACGCCGCCATTCCCCGGGGCGAGCCAGCGCCTCTTCTTCAACGTCGTCGTCCGCAAGACCGACCCGCACACCGGCCGCGTCCGCCCCCGCCGCCACCGCCCCGCCCCGCACGTGGGCCCACGCCCCCGCAGGTGTACAAGACGGCGTACCCCGGGCTGCAGATGACCCTGACTTGGATCAAGGGTGCGGGGCGGCGGCGCTCGCGGGCGCCGCGGGTGGGCGGGGGCTGAGCTCGGCGCGGGGGCGCAGACATCGAGGCGAAGCCGAACTGGTCGCTGATCATCGGGATCAGCGGCGCCTGCGGGGCCATGGCCGTCCTCTTCGTCTACCTCATCCTCATCCGCCCCGCCGTCCGCCCCGCCCCGCCCCGCCCCGCCCCGGCCCCGCCGGGCCCGAGCGGGGCGCGCGCAGCTCGTCAAGCGGCGGAAGCGGAAGCTCGGGATCGATACCAAGCCGAAGCCGATCCTGGACGGCTCGTCGAGCGAGGAGGAGGCGTCGCCGAACAAGAAGCAGCAGGCGGCGCGGCGAGCCAAGGCGTACGGGGTGACGCGGGAGGTGCTGGCGAACACCAAGGCGGCGGCGCCGGCCTCGGGCTCGCTGAGCGCCGCCGACGGCGAGCCCGACGAGGAGGCGCCCCTCACTGGCGAGGGCCGCGAGAGCCTCGCCGCGGGGGCCGGGCCCGGCGGCCGCCGCAGCAACCTCCTCGCCGGCGTCGAGCGGCCCGCCCGCAAGGCCCCCGCCCTCGGCCCCCGCTAGCCCCTCGCCCCTAGCTCTAGGCAGTCGTTTGAAAGAGGGGTACAGCAGGGAGTGGTGGAGGGTGGGGTGGGGTCAGGGGGCGACGAGGGCGGGGGCGGGCTCCTCGCGGGGCCGCATGGGGTTCTCGGGCGAGTGGAAAACGATCGTGTTGCCCCCGTGGTTCGGCACGTCGAACCGCCCGGGGCTGCCCCCGCCCACCCCCCGCCGTCGGCCCCCGCCGCGGCGCCGCCCGGCGCGCCGCACCTCTGCGAGTCTCCGATGTGGTCGAAGGCCGCCCCGCAGTGGAGCCCGTCGCAGCTGGGGCGGGGCGGGGTCGGCGGGGCGGCGGGGCGGCGGCGGCGGCGGGGCGGACCCCGGCTCGAGGCGCATGACGGCGCCGCAGAAGCGCTTCTTGCCGACGGCGGCGATGTAGTCGACCTCCGAGTCCGGCACGTCCTCCTTCTGCGGGCCCACCTGCGCCCCGGCCTCGGGCGCCGCCCCCGGGGGCCGCGGGTGGCGGCGCGGGGGCAGGGGCGGGGCGCGCCTCGCGGAGGAGGCGCTCGCGGTGGAGGAGGACGCCGCCGTTGCTGTAGGGGCCCTTCCACTTCCCGTTGACCGTGTCCCGGCACAGCAGCTGGTACCACAGCCGCCCCTGCTCGGCGTCAGCGCCCCCGTGGCGCCGGCGGCGGGGCGGCGGGGGCGGGCCTCGGGGACGGCGGTGGTGCGGAAGGAGATCAGCGGGCTGACGCTGAGCTCGCTGAGGGGCAGGTGCGCGTCCGTCCCGACGCTCCGCAGCTTCACGCTCGCCACCCGCTCGTCCGCCTGGCGGCCCCCGCCTCAGCGCCGGCCCCGCCCCGCACCCCGGCGACCCGGCCCGGACCCCCGCGCGCCTCGAGAAGGTCCATCGCCGCCCGGATGACCTGCCCCGTCTGCGCCCCCGCGTCACCCCCGCGCCCCGCCGCCGCGCTGCAGGCCGCCGCGCACCACGTTTGCGCGCCACTCCCTGCTGGGGGAGGTGAGCGGGGCGGGACGGGGCGGGGCGGGGCGGGGCGGGGCGGGCCAGTCCTCCTCGATGGAAAGCATGTACTTGGCGCGGCACATGCCGAAGAAGGCGACGTTGATGCCGTACGAGAGGCCGTAGTTCGCGTCGAACATCGCGAACTTCTCGACCTCGTAGCGCGAGTTCAGCACCGCCCGCTGCCGCCGCTCCGACCCGTTGTCCACCCACGCGATCTCGTACTTCACCTTCGGCTCGTCCGCCTCCATGTGCCTGCCGCCCTCGCTCGCGCCCCGCGGCCCGCGACGCCCCCCGCCCGCCCCGCGCACCGGATCACGGAGCTCAGCGCCCGCTCGAAGAGATGCAGACGCCGGCAGGTCAGCCCCGCCACGCACACCTGTCCCCGCCCCGTCGCTCCCGCACCCCCTCCGCAGGCCCGGGGGTAGGCGGGGGGGAGGGGGGGGAGAGCGCCTGCGGCTTGTACTCGGGGAAGCGCCGGCGGGCGATGACGACCGTCTCCGGCGTCCGGAGCGGGTACACCTCATCGGTCTCGTTCACTGCGCCGCGTCCGCTTGCCGCCGGGGCGCGCGCGCGGCCGGGGGCGGGCACCGTGGCGGAGGGACTCGTCCCGCTTGAGGGTGTACTTGTCACGCACGTCCCAAAACTCGAGGACGGTCTTCAGGTTCGTGCGCGCGTCCTGGTTGCTCGGGTTCGCGATAATGGCCTTCGCCAGATAGCGGACGGAGCCCTCCACGTTCGAGCGCGTGTAAAGGATCTGGCCCATGTTCAGGTAGACGGCGTCCAGGCCCGGCGAATCTGCGGCGCCCTCATCCGCCTGCCGTCGCGCTAGCGCTCGGCGCATGGCGCACTTGTCGCCTTAAGGATGGCCTCGATGTCCTTGTAGATGGCGATGGCCCGCTCGGGCCGGCCGCTCTGCTGCAGCGCGAAGGCCAGACTGAACATTACGTTCGGCGTGCCTGGGAAAGACTGCAGAATCTCCTCATAGATATCGATCGCATCGTCTGCAGGCGGCTGAGGTTAGCTACGTCGAGGCGCGCGAGCGCGTAGCTCGCCGTAGTTCAGGTCGTTCGCAAAGCCCTGAGCTTTCTGGAACATCAGCTGTGCCGCGTTGGGCTGAGCGACGGCCCGGTTAGCTCGCCAGCTGCAGCAGTGCCGCTGGGGACGGACAGGGCGCACGTCGAGAGCGGCAAGCGCCGGACCAGCCAGAAGCAGGCAGATAAGCGCCGTCCATCGAATCGGGGCAGCCCTTCCGCGCCAGGGCGCCATCGAAGAAAGTGACCGCGGCTAGGGCCGAACCCGCGCCTTCTGGTCGTTGAGGGCGTGCGCTGAGCAAGAAGATCTCGCTCTATAGCTAGAGCTCTTCTACGTGTACAAGAAGATTACTAGAACTAGAAGAGTGTAGTGCAGGCTACTAGTACTGTAGCTATAGCGAGCTACCGTCATCCCTGCTGAGGGGGTAGATCAGGTGGCCGATTCAGGCCTCTTCTGCTGGAGGAGCTTGTTGAAGTAGGAGTTCTCGGGGGCCCTGCCACCCGGTCGGAAGGCTCTTGTCAGGCGCACCTCAACAACCTTCTTCTGCACGGGCTCTGTCTGCACATCCATAACTTTTCCCTCCACAACGCTGACTCCTGTGCTGTGGCTGTTTGGGCCGACTGCTGCCAGAGAGGACTTCGTGCTCCCTCCCCCCCTCCATGCCATAAGCGCCTCCTGGAACTGCAGCTCTTGATCAGTAAAGTTCATTCAATGGCAGGCATGATGCATGCTGCAGAGAGCAAACCGCTCTCCTGTTGGCCTCCTCATCTGCAGTGGGTTTCAAAAAAAGAAGGTCACAGTGACGTCGGATAGTAATCAACGAACCAACGTCTCCATCCAGGAGACTGCCAGCCGGAGGTGGGCTCGGTGCTGCTCCAAAATCCTCAGGGCGAACGGTCAGGTTCTGTATGCACTGCTTCAGCCAAAAGTATGTGCTCCGCTAGACCAAGCACACCGCGAGCAGCGGATCGTCTGGAGGGAGAATGTGGAAAGGCTGCTCCTCTGGAAAGTTTGATTCCTCTGGCCCGGCCCAAGAGTGCCCAGAGTTCCATTCTGGAGGGCTGTCGGCGATTCGCCTTGGTGGATGCTCTGGCGATGGCTTATTCTCCTTCTCGCCGTCGCCAGAGCGCGTCGGTCGGGGTGGCAGTGGCGGGGGGGACACGCTGTGGTCGCGAAAAAATATTAAGGACAGGAAAAGCCATGTTTATGCCAGACACACCTTCCTTGTGAGCTTCCAGTCATTCCCATCGTGACGTTGTTTCTGGTTGACATTTCTGCTGCAAGGCATTTAAGTGATATTGTGGCACTCGCATCAGCCACGGTCGTACGGTACCTGGGCGAGTTGTTTTTGTCTTGAGCGTTGTCAGGACTTCCTTCGCGTGCGAGTGGAGAGCTCCGTCCCTGCCAGAGCGCCAAAATCCTCCCCCATCTTTCGTTCTCCTGTTCCTGTGCATTAGTGTCGCGCACAGCAGGAGCGCTAGCAGCACAGCGCACGGCACCGCCTCGCGCTTTTCCCGCTCCTTAGCCATGGCAGCGCGGAGTTCGGCTAGGCGTGATTCCAGTGCCTTTGTTTCCTCCAGAAGCTGCTCGCTTTTCGGCTTTGGTTTCGACATCGTTCAGAACTCCAGATTAGCCGTGGGCACGGCCGACTTCGCGACGCCCGTACGCTTCTATAAGCCGATATAGAACACTTTCAGCTAGCGTACAGAGCTAAGTGCTGCCCTCCGAACTTGACAGCGATCGGATTGTTGAACTGGGCGGCGGAGCAGGATCTCGCGCGACGGAGGTTCCACACGTTAGCTACAGGCGACCGCAAGGCGTCGCGGGCGCCTGGCTAGCTTAGAATGCGGCAACTGGAGCTGGCCACGTACCCCCCATGGCCCGCTCACTGCGGCGCTCAGAGGACCGCTCTGCCCGCTCAGAGGCCCGCTCTTGCCAGCTCAGACGCCGCTGGGACCGCTCAGACCACTCTGACCCTCTCAAAGGCCCGCTCTTGCCCCGAGCTGCCGCTGCCCCAGCTCTCTAGCCGTTCTGCTTAGCGCTCAACATCGCCTAGCTACCTGCGGCGCTCCGAGTCGCCGGCACGCGCAGTGGCAGCTTCGCTGTTGCAAGCCCGGCAGCCATGCTGTCGGAGCTGCAGATCGGAACTTGCTGTCGCATCGTCGTCGGCGACGATCGGTTGGAGCTCGAGGCAGCAAAGGCGAAATCCAGCTCCACCCGAACTGTATATCTGGTCACCAACCAAGCTTACGTATGGGGGGCCGGAGCTTACGTACATACAACCACGCGCATGTGCGTGGAATTGCTGGAGGAGGTCATCGCGCGGCGGCCCGGCGCAAGCCTTTGCGATCTGGGGACCGGAACCGGGATTCTTGCAATCTTCGCCGGCAAAGTTGGCAGAGCGAGGGCCTGTGGGACTGATATCAATCAGGCTATTTTGGACGCTGCAATGGCCAACGCAACCCTGAACGACGTTAATCTGGATCTGTACCTTGCTGGTGATTTTCCTTTGTCCAAGCAATTCGACATCGTCGTCTGCAATATCAGAGATATCGTCGTGAGAGACATGCTCAAATCAGGCGAGATCGTGTCTCGTTTGAGGCCTGGAGGAGAGCTTGTTTTGAGTGGGATGCTGCTGGAAAACGTGAGTGTTATTCAAGAGGCCCTGCTGGAAGCAATGAAGGATCTTGAATTTGTGGAGTTCAAGGTCGGTGCTACAGAAACAGAAGAGTGGGCAGCTATCCTCTGCAAACATATCCTCTGAACTAGGCGCATGCAATATTCATAATGTGTAACTCTGCAAATTAAACAGAAACAGGAGAGTGCCCGCCGCCCTCGAGCTCTGCCATGGCCAGGCTGCCAGGCTGGGCAGCTGCAAGTGATAAATAGTTTTTTGCATATCCCGCCTATTAGAGTTGATCAAGAAGAGCCTCGGAGCAGCATTTGCAATTGGACGTCACGAACTAGTACTAAAATCGCAATTGCAAGTCCTGGCTACAAGTACTAGTACGTATACTGCAGCTGCCGGCCCCGCGCGCATGCGCAGACACGGGAAGTATACGTATAGGTATAGTGTACGTATGGACACTGGCCATGGGACCCGGGACATATCATAGTATACATGCATGCACATTTATCAAATAAGACGTGATACGTGTGCAATGCAGCAACATGTACATCGAAAAATTCGAAATTCGAACATGTACAGGTCAGCCCTAAGTTGCCAACAAGGCTAGCTACAGCCTTCATGATCATGGTCACACAGAGGGTTGATTTGAAGCAGGGAAGAGAATCTGGAAGTGGTTCGGGAACATGTAGATCTGGTAGCAGCTGAGCTCTGTCCAAGGCTGTATGTTTAGCAGCATGCTATAATCAGGCACTCTCATAGATTGCGGACCTGTGAACGCAGGTTTCAGCATTAGTCACGATCACGCTCCCGCTTTCCATCGCGATCATCCGTCCGTTGCCTCTTGCTATCCCGATCTGATTCGCCACGGTCCCGGTCGCGGTCCTTCCGGTCACGGTCGCGATCTGTGAACCCAGGGATCAGAAGAGATAACGCCACAGGCTCAGGCACCTACCTCGGTCACGGTCCCTGTCACGGTCGCGGTCGCGGTCGCGGTCGCGATCCCGATCCCGGTCACGATCACTATGCAGAACATCAAAGAGGAAGGCAGGGGGCCAACAAGACAACTCAGAAACATGCCGGTCACGGTCACGCTCGCGCTCACGGTCACGGTCCCTATCACGATCGCGATCGCGGTCCCTGGAGCCAAAACCATTCAAAGCTCTAGGGGTAGCTAGAGGGCGGGCCTGAAAGCTCTGATTGTCTGAACGCACCGAGAGGCACTGGTGGTCGACGGAGGTGGCCGGCTCGGGCTGCACACGGAAGACTATTATCAACTGCTTTAAGAGGTGACAGAGCCAAAAATACCCAGGAGGCTTCTCTCCCTTCCGGCGCGGAGCACGCGATGAGCCTAGACCTCCACCTGCGTGAAGGCTCTCAGCTCGGTTTCACACAATGCATGATAAATGAACTGTTACCGAAACGGCGAGGCTTCCATCCCTTCACCGAGCGACCCCGCTCGACATCGACAAGAACGCGACGTCCTTCGATCTTCCTGCCATCAGCCTCTTTGTACGCCACGCGCATATCCCGCTCCCTCTCGAACTCGATGAATGCATAGCCCTTGGGCTTCCCTGTTTTCGTGTCCTCGATCTGAATTGGCGTCAGCGTTCAATCAAATCCGAGACGACTTGCTGACGTACCATGCGGATCTTCTTAATCGCGCCGTACTGCTCGAACTCCCGTTTCAGTTTGCTCTTCGTCGTGTCATAGCTGAGGCGGGCGACAAAGAGCGTCTTGTACGCGTCGCCAGTGATGTTCGGGTCGTTGTGCGGATTCCAGTCCTTCATGGCCTCGTCCACAGCTTTACGGGCCCGCTCCTCGCGCTCTTTCTGGATTCGAGTTTTGCGCTCCGCCCGAGTCTCTTTAGGCTGGAACGTGGAAGGGTCCATCTCCGTCGGATCCTCGAACTGCGCGAGGCGAGTGAGACGGTTCTCGAGCTAAGCCGCACGGCAGGTCGTACCGCGGCGATATATGACACAACTCCCTCGTACTTCGGAAGCTTACGCTTGCGCTCAAGCGGACGCAGGTACGGGATGGGCGGGCGGGGTGTAAACAGCTGCATGATGTTCGGGGGAAGCTGGTACACCTTCTGGGGCGCCGTCATCGTACCTGCGGTCACGAAGCTTAGACAGGAAGATCGCGCGCGACGCGACCGCGCGGACCGGGGGCATTGCATAGACGTGGCTTCGGGGGCGGGCGAGCGAGTCCACCGGGAGGCATGCCGGGCGGCGGCATGCCGGGCGGCATGCCCGGGGGCATGCCGGGGGGCATTCCAGGTGGCGGCGGCATTCCCGGAGGGAAAGGAGGCCTTCCCATCGAGCCGGGCCCAATGGAGTTCGCGCCCGAGGCAAACGGCGGCGGCGGCGGCACCGGAAGATCGAAGCCATGCTCGACCCCCGCCATCCTGCGGCCTGCCTAGTTCGCGCTGTCTTTTTGTTCTGGCGTACCCGGTGATTCGTAGTAGCGTACCCTGGGTTTGGCGCCAGCAGCTCTTCTTCTTCAATGGCCGCGTTCGTCGTCTCCGTGCCAGCAAGCGGCTCCCATGCACGGTGTTTGCCTGAATCGGCACGCGCGGAGACGCCGAGGTTCGCGGCGGGAGCACGCACGGGAACCGCCTCGGGCTGCCCAGAGGCTTTGGCTGACAGTGTGATATTGTGCAGGGCTCTCAGGGTCGTGCATCGAAAGCCCGCATCCCCTCTAGGGACCAGCTTTGTTGCAGACCGCCCCCTCGCGGCGCGGCGCGAGTTCTTCGGCGGCGATGCCGACGCCGTCGCTGGATGGGTTATTACCGACGCTGTGGCGTCGAGCAGCTCGGCCGCGGGCGTCGGCGCGCCTTGCATACAGGCCAACATGCGCAAGGGGCGTAACTCGGCGCTGCACCTCATCTGGAGCGAGATCCGGAAGATCTTCTTCCCGCAGACCTTCAACAGCCGAGACGACGTGAAGCGGCGACTAAAGATGGTTATCGCGCACGACCGGACGGACATGTCTCCGGAGGCGATGGACGACATGCGACGGGAGATCCTCTCCGTCGTCAGCAAGTACGTGGATCTGGAGCAGGAAGAAGTCGAGTTCGCTCTGGAGGCAGACGACCGCGTGACGGCGCTCATTGCGAACTTCCCTATCAAGAGTATTAAGACCAACTCCTCTGCTCGCGGGGAGGGGTCGCCCGGCGCTTCCTCGGGCAGCCCGTCGCCTTCTGCGTCAGTCTCTCCCAGCAAGAGCACGCCCGAGTCCTCGTCGGACTCCGCGTGAGCACCTCCGCTTCTCCTGATTCCTTCCTCTCCCTCCCTGCTTCTCGTCCAATGCGATAGCCATATGCATGCCTTATCGTCCTGTACCAGTGTGATGCCTTCGAATATCTGAACTTGTCTGAATATTTCTTCTGGCTTATCCTTTAGCCCCTTGGTCTGAATTTCGGGCATGCGCATTGTCTCGATGAGCAAATGCGCATGCATGCGCACACCCGGCGTGACCAGCTGCAGGCCAAGGCAATGCATGTGCATGCAATTCCTTTATTTTTCCATAACTTAGTAATCAGGACTCGTCGACGTCGGCATATGCCTTTAGAGCTTAAGCTTAGCCGCTCAGACCGGCCTCGCAGTCTAACCGGCACATGCGAATTAATTGGACGTGAGCTCGAGCATGCGCGGAATTTGCAAAGAGCTTTGCAAGGAGGCGATTCATTCATTCAAAACGGGCACAGTGCCACTCGAAAAATGAGGCTAAGGATGGACACAGGGAAGAAGGTAGCTTGGATGGGAGAGGATCAGAAGGGGTAAAAAGAAAGTGCGACTACCACTGGATCAGTACGACTTCGAGAACAACCTCTTGATCTTGCTGAAAAGGCTGGTGTAAGGGGTTTCGAGGTCGATGAAATCCACGTCCTCGCCCTGCTTGAACAGTGAGAGAACGCCGCGCATCAAGACCAAGGTCAGGCACACCTCAAGGCGGCGGGCCACGTTCTCGAAAGCGAGGCCCGGAAGAGAAAGCTTCTCGTCCAGCACGAGAGGCTCGCCGCGGTTGGTTGAGACGATGATCTTCTCGTCCTCGGGAATAACGCCAATAAGGGGCACGGCGAGGATTTCCACGACGTCGGCAACAGACATCATGTCGTTGGCCTGGACCATGCCGGGTCGGAGACGGTTGACGATCAAGTTGATGCTGTTGATTCCGTACGCCTCGAGAAGGCCCACGACGCGGTCCGCGTCGCGCACGGCAGCGATCTCCGGCGTGGTCACAAGGACGGCCTCCTTCGCGGCGGCGATTGCGTTCTGGAAGCCGCCCTCGATGCCCGCCGGGCAGTCGATGATAATGTACTCGAACTTCTCGCTAAGGCCGTCGACGACCTTCATCATCTGGTCAGAGTTCACATCCTCCTTCGTCCGGTTCTGCGCCGCCGGGAGGAGAGACAGGCCCGTAACGCGCTTGTCTTTCACCAACGCCTGCTCCAAGCGGCACGAGCCCGCGAGCACGTCGGAAATCGTATACACGACGCGGTTCTCCAGCCCAAGGAGCAAGTCCAGGTTCCGCAGGCCGAAGTCCGCATCCAGGACGCACACTTGCCGCCCGAGCCGTGCAAGCGCCATGCCGAGATTGGCCGTCGTCGTCGTTTTGCCGACGCCGCCCTTGCCAGAGGTGATTACAACCACGCGGCAGTTCGGATTTCTGCTGGACGATGCCGCCGCTGCCGGTTTCTCCTGCTTCTCTCCTTCTGCCTCCGCTGTCACCTCGGTCCTCCGCTGCCGCTGCATGTCGTCGGCGGATTGCTGGACGGATCGAAGACGATTTGCTGTGAATTCGGACTGGCTGGACGCAACCGCGAGAAGACGACGCGGCCGACGCAAGCTGCTAGCACCATCGACGCGGCTGACTCCGAACACGACGCCGGCGGATGGCGGCCGGGCATCCTGACTTTGAATGCGGCCGGCCGGGCACGCGGCGGCCCCTGCGGTTGGCACGATGCGCGTCCCGACGCACGGCACCGGCGAAGCGCACGGGATGTACGCCATCAGGCTGATCGACCCCCGACTCTCCCGCCGATTGCGACTGCCTGTACCCCGGCGGCTGCGCTTCGCCGCTGACCCGGCTGAGGCAGCTGCCGCAGCCAGCGTAGGAAGTCTACAGCGCGCCTCATTGAAGTGCAGCGCTCGATGAGATGACGACGAAACTGCGGCCTTCGTCCTCGGGGGCGCTGCAGCCCGCTCGGACGAAGCTGATGAAAGCTGATGCAGCCCCGGCCTCGCTGCGACACGTAGAAGTCTTTCGTGTCGACAATAAGGGCAACCCGGACCTGGCTGGCGGCATACGGCTCGCTTTGCGGGAAGGTCTGCGACCTGCTGTGCCCAGCTCGCTCCGCAAGGGCGCCGCTATAGCTCATACCGCGCAGGACGCGACTGGTGCGGGCCGACTCCTGTCGCCATGGTGCACTTCGCGCTTGCTCGTGCTTTGTTGCTCAGCTAATTGTTTGCAGGTCGCAGGCAGGTCGCTCACACGCGCAGCAGGTATTCAGGGGCGATTATCCCGGCAGCGGCGAGATTCGGGGTAGGCCACTCGCATTGCCGCATAGCTTATACCTCGAAGTGACGACGCCGTCTGGTCAGCTCGATCCGAAGGGCGCCCGGCTGGCGACACTCTACGGCTTGGAGATCGCCTCGTTCAAAGAGCTACGGCCGGAGATCTCGCACCTGGTCTTCCTGCAGTGCAACGAGAACTTCTGCCGGCCCGTGCGCACGATGTCGGAGGCGCTGCAGGAGGCGCAGAGCGGGGGGCAGGAGGCCGAGGCGGCGCCGTGGAGGCCGGGCTTCGTGCTGCGCGTCATCCGCAGCGACGCGGACTATCAACAGCCCGTGCTCTTCACCGTGCGCCCGGAGATGACGCTCGAGCAGGCGCGTTCCGCGCCCCGCCCGCCCGCCCCGCGCCTCTCCCTGACTTCCCCGCGCAGGCCGTCGCCGGCTGCGCCCGCCTGCTGAAGATGAAGGCGGAGGGGATGGCGCTCTTCAACTCGGCCGGTGCGCGGCCGCGGGCAGCGCCGGGCCGCGGGGCGGGGGTGAGGCGGGCGGGGGCAGGGGCGGTGGTGCGGGACCTGGGGGCGCTGCGGGACGGCGAGGAGGTCTCGATCCGGAGCGCCGACGGCTCCTCGATCGTGCTCGCCAAGACCCCCGAGCGGCGCCAGCGCGAGGCCGACGTCGGCGTCGGCGCCTGCACGCCCCCGACCCCGGCCTCGCCCTCCGCCCGCGAGCGCCCCCGCGAGGGGCCCCACCAGACCTGCATCCTCACCAACGTCAAGGGCGAGCTCGCGCCCGCCGGCCTCTCCCCGGAGCGCCGGCGGGGGCCCGTCGCCCCCTCCCCTCGCGGCCCCGCCCGCCGGGCCCCGCCGCGCTGCGCTACGTCGCGGGCCTGGAGGAGGACTGCAATCCCAACATGGACCCCGCCTCCGGTGCCCGCCCCGCCCGCCTCCGCCTCGCCCCCGGCGCCGGCGCGAGCGCCCCCGCAGCGGACGTGAGCGCGCGGCCGCTCGACGCGAGCGCCCTGTCGAACCACTCGCGGGCCTCCCCGCCGACCGTCTCCGGCCGGGCCAAGACGCCCCAGCAGCGCGCCTCGCGCCTCGACCCCGACGCCGACCGGTGCGGCCCCCGCCGGTCCGGGCGCCGGCGCCGGGCGAGGGGCGCGGGGGCGGGCAGGCCGCTGGCGGAGCTGGCGTCGTCGCGGAGCATGCGCGGGGAGGCGGCGTGGTCGTCGCGGCGGCGGCTGCACCTCCCGAGGGCGCCCTCGCCCCGCTCGACGCCCACCACACCGCCCTCGCCCGCCCGCCCCCGCCCCGGCCCCGCGCCCCCGCCCGAGGTCGCCGAGGGGCTCGCCTCCCCCAAGCAGCGGCCCCGCGCCGGCCCCGCGGGGCGAAAGCGTGGCGGCGAGCCGGCGGCCGGCTCGTCGCTGCTGAGCTCGCTGGTCTCGTGGTCGGCGACGGTCGGCCTGGGGCGCCTGGCGGGGGCCCTCGGCCAGGCGGCCGGCGAGCCGACGCCCCGCACCCTCGGCATCCCCGCCGACGAGGCCGAGACCCCCTGGCTCCGCCTCATCTCCCTCCTCGGCTACTGCTGCGCCCCCAAGGGCCTCGCGGCCCCCGCCGGCGGCGGCGGCGCCTCGCACCCGGGCAGCGTGGCGAGCAGCGTGGCCTTGCCCGGGGGCGCCGAGTGCGCCACCTCGGGCGACTTCGCCGAGATGGTGCGCCCCGCGCCCCCCGCGCCACCCGCGCCCCGCCCGGCGGCGCGCCCTGACGCCGGGGGGCGCGTGGGCAGCTGCGGCGGAACCCGGTGCGGGACGAGACGGGGGCGGGAGACTCCTCCTTCAACGCCTACCGCGACGTCGTCCGCTCCCTCGCCCGCCGCGCCCCGCCCGCCCACTCCCCCTCCCACGACCCCCCACCCGCCCCCGCCCCGCCCCGCCCCTAGCCCCGCGCCCCCACTCAGTCTTTCCCAGCAGCTCCGGAGCGCCTTAAAAAAATTATGACACCTTTCATTATTGGAACCATTCTGTATTCGCCTCTTCATTCAGCAGTGCGCGTGCTTTGTGTTCTGTATTCTGTAGAGCATGGAGCGAGCACGAGGGGCGCTCGCCGGGCGGGGGGGTGCGGTCACTTCCACTGGGCGACCTTGTTGTTCACGGGGCGCTGGATGAACTCGGGGGACTGCGCGCGCCTGGGGCGTCGGAGAGCAGGGCGGGGCGCGAGGGCGGGCGGCGCACCTTCATGTACTCGGCGATGGCCGGCAGCGCCTCGAAGCGCGTCAGGTAGGCGCCCAGCTGCCGCCGGGGCCTCAGCGGGGCGCCTCGCTGCGGGGGGGCGGGGCGGGGGGGCGGGCCTTGGGGAAGGCGTCGAGGGAATCGGGCTGCATGAGCCGCATCTGGTCCAGCAGCTCGTACATCTGCAGCGCGGCACGCGTCGGGCGCCGCCGCGCGGGGGCGCCGGGGCGGTCAGGTGGTCGAGCTCACGATAAAGTCGATGAAGGTCAGGTTGTCGCCAGCGAACCACGGCCGCTCCCCAAGGAAGTCGTGCAGCTGCGGCCCGGCTCGCACGGCGCAGGCGGGCCCGGGGCGGGGCCCGGGGCAGGCGCGGCGGGCGGGCCTTCTTCAGCTCGGTCGGGAGGTAGCTGAGTCGTCAAGCTAGGGTCAGAGAAGAGCGGTCAGGCGGGGACTCGGGGGTCGCCGCACGTCTTGAAGAAGTCTCCGCGGAGGCTCTCATACGATGGATTGTAGCACAGGCGCACAATCTGATTTCTGGCGGAGGACCGTCAGACCACTTAGCTAAACTTGAAAAGCGTTTCAGATCTGATTTGAAGTGTTCGCGTTAAGATTTCTAGTGCACTCCTTAAGGATTGCTACCTGAAATCCATAGACTCCTCAGCGAGGAGGTCGACGCGAATCTGCGGATCAAATCAGCGTCGAAAATACAAGATCGATGTAAGAGCAGATCTAGAGATCGGGAAGAGGCCGACCTGCTCCGCCTCGTTCTTGCCGAGCAAATCGTGCTTCCGCGCGATCTGCTCAACAGGTTGGCAGGGAGCGGGCCTTGCCACGGTGGGGATCGGGACACACGTAGCGCATGATCGCGTTCGACTGCGTCAGCTTCACGTCCGTGTTCGGGTCGATGAGGTAGCTTGGAGGGCATCAGCGTGGATAATCCGAGCATTCGAGAATCGCCGCACGGGAGATTGGGGAACGCAAGCGCGAACTGCTCCTTCTCGGACAACCAGTCATCTCGGCTGAAGCCAGGGGCGTCGCCCTGGACGTAGCTACGCGCAGCGTCGGCTCGAAGCGCACTTCCGCGAATGCACGTGCACGAACCGGCGCTCCTCGAACGGCGTCTTAGTGTAGGCCAGAATGAAACGGATAGGCTGTGCAAGGCCTGGCGCCGTACGGTGAGGTCGCGCGCGAGCCTCGCATCGGCTGTTAGGGCTGTTAGGCGCGCGAGTTTTTTTTCACCACGAATCGCCCAGTAGCCGAGCATGACCGGCTTCGCCATCGCAAAGATCGGAACCACACGCTTGACGGGCTTCGCGAATGGGGGGGAAAGATCGGGACAGGGTACACAGCGACTGCAGCGATGCAACAACAAAGAAGTTTGCTGGAGAGGATGCACTCGGCGGAGGCCGTGGAGCACGCTGGTGGAAGATTCGTGTCGGTGAGAGCGGCCCAGACCCTCCCAGCGAGGGCTGCCCCTGTATAATCGGGCGCGGGCGCTTAGCTATCTAGGATCTTTCAAATCCCATCAGTGCATAGCTACTGTTTTCAACTCGAGAACGCTCGCCGGACTCGCAGGCCAGCGGGGAGATGGCCCACGGATACGGACGTGCGCCTCCGTCGGCGACGCAGTCAGAGATACGGAGGATGAACTGGCCGGATGTGCCCGAGCCGCCTGCCCGCAGACTGCGCAGCCTGGGTGGCACCTGACAATCGCGCAGGACTCGGAGTCGATGCTGCGGTGGGGCAGCTCGAAGAGCGTGTCCTACCCGGCGCGGGAGCCGCCTGCGGACCCGGACTGGCTGGCGTGGGAGCGAGAGGCGCACTTCCCGAAGACGTCCGGCTTCACGCGGCAGGCCGTCGTGGTTCGCCGCTCCCGGCGCCCGGCTGCCGGTCTCGCGGCCGAGGCGGACGCAGACGACGGGGCCGGGGGGTCCCATCCAGCCGCACCCCGCCACCGACGGCTACGTCCACCCCTTTCTCCTCGCGTCCGCCAACGCCGCCCCCGGGAGCGAGCGCCGCTGGGGCTCAGGCCCCGGGCAGGAGGGCGCGCGTGTCGAGGCGGCTGGAGCTGGAGGGGGCGAGGCAGCGCGGCCGGACGATCTACAAGAGCGACTTCCACCGCTTCTCGGAGCACGAGGCCGCCGACGCCCGCAACGCCCACGTCGTCCCCGCCAAGCAGGTCCACCCCCGCGCCCCTCCTTCCGGCCCGCCGGCCCCCGACCCCGAGGGCACGGCGGGGCGCGGCGCAGGCGTCGATCACCGCGCGGCCGATCAACGAGTGGGTGCCGGAGGCGGTGGGGCTGCACCCGTCCGTCGTGGCGCGCATGCGGCGGGCGAACCCCGTGGAGTACCGCGAGCTGACGCACCCGGACCCGGGCGGCATGCGCACCTCCTCCCAGATGGCCTTCAGCCGCGAGAGCCTCGTCAGGAGGCCGCCCCCCGCCGCACCGCCCCCGCCCCAGTACACCCAGGTGCGGCGCCCGCCCCCGCCGGGGCCAGCTCGCTTGCGTGGTGAGCGGGGCGCGGGGCCAGGTGTGGAGGTAGTGCGCCCCCGTGCAGCACAGGTGGGCGGGCTGCAGCTAGGGGGGCGGGGGCTAAATTCGGTACACGGCGCGGGTATTGGCGCGGCACTGCTCGAAGACGCGCTCCACGTCGACGCCCTTCACCCGCGCGACCTCCGCCGCGATCAGCGGGATGTGCCCCGCGTGCGCCACCTGCCGCCCCGCGCGTCGCCCGGGGGCTGGGGAGGGGGCGGGACGGGGGCGGGGGCGGGCCTTGCCGCGGTGGGGCTCGGGGCACATGAAGGGCCCGTCGGTCTCGAGGAGGATGCGCTCCAGCGGGGTCCCCGCCGCCGCCTCCCGCACCCCCGCCCCGTTCTTCACCGCCCACGCTTCAGCGACGCGGAGCGGGGGGGCGGGGAAAGCGGCCACTCCACCTTGAACGTTATCACGCCCGTGAACCCTGCGCGAGGGCCGGCGTGAGCGGGACGCCGCGAGGGCCCGGGGCCGACGCTGGGCGGGGCCGGGGCGGGCCGAGGTAGAGGTTGTCGAAGCTGCGGAGGAGGTCGCGGGCGAAGGCGGCGCTCGAGGTGAAGCAGTGGACGTGCACGGGCCAGGCGCGCGGCAGGTGCTCCCGCAGCACCGCCAGCGTGTCCTCCTCCGCCTCCCGCGTGTGCACGATCAGCGGCTTCCCGTGCTCCACCGCCTTCCCGATCTGCCGCGCGAAGACCTGCCCCGCCCGGCCCCCTCCGGCCACCGCTCGGCCACGGCGGGGGCGTGCGGGGCGGGGGCGGGGACCTGGCGCTGGAGCTCGGGGGCGTGCTGGTTGCGGAAGTAGTCGAGGCCGCACTCGCCCCAGGCGAGCACCTTGGGCGAGCGCATCGCCTCCTCGATCTCCCGCTCCACCGCCTCCGTGTACGCCCCGGCCTCGTGCGGGTGCACCCCGAACGCCCCGTACACCCGCTCCAGCCCTGCACCCCCGCCCCTCCGCGGTCGGGCGCGGGGAGGGCGGTGGCGGCCGGCTCGAAGTGCCCGGCGCCGGCGCAGGCGCACCGAGGAGCGTGCGGGCGGCGGCGAAGTCCTTGGCGGGCTCGCAGGCGACGGTGATGAGGGCGTCGAAGGACGGCGGGAACTCGAAGAACGCCAGGTCGCTCACCTCGGCGAGCGGCACCTGCCCATGCCGCGCCGCATCGCACACGCGTCGACGTCAATCGTCGTGCGCGAGCGGTTCGCGCGCGCGGCGCGGCGCATCGCTTCACCTTCATTCGCTCGCAGATTGCATCCAGGTGGCAGTGCGTGTCGACGTAACCGAGGGCCGCCATGGTGCGGCGCGCGGACTGCTGGTCTCGAAGCCGGCTGGCGGCGGCGCTGAATAGTGCGACGCCCGCTACTAGCTTGTGACGCGCGCCGGCGGCTGGCGCTCGTACGCGGTGGTGTTGCTGCAGGACGGCGGCGGAAGTGGCACGCGCGGCTCGGATGAGGGTCTGGCGCATGCAGCGCCGCTCGAAGATTACGCGGCGACGCGCGGCGGTGCGCGGGGATGCGGGTTTGGCAAGTTGAAACTTGCCTTTGGGGGTACCCGCTCCTTCAGAACCTTCGCTTCGTCTACGACTGGCTCGGTACCGGTAGAAGTGAAGAGGAGGGGGGAGGTAGCCGCGAGCACGCGAATGCACGCGAGCTCCAACACGTGCGGGAGGCGGGAGGAGATCCAATCGAAGCAGTAAGGCGAGCGGTCCAGCGAAGCGAGGATGGAGAGGCTCCCGCCGAAGGTACGCTCATTAAACGCCGTTGACGCTGGCCTTTTCCCCGCGGCGCGCGCTGGACGCCCCGGTCGGGGCGCGCGGTTGCCCGTCATAAGTTGTCAAGCTCCGCGATCTGCGGCGGCAGCTGCGCGTTGCGATTAGCATGTACCGACGCGGTCGCAGATCATTTTCAGGGTCTCGCTCAACCGGCAAAGCAAGCATAAGATCCTCGGCCCTGAACACAAACATTGCGTACGTAAAGACCCGCCATCCTCTGCCGCTCGCGAGCCAGCGTTAGAGAGTCGATATCGCCATTTGATGGACCCTAGTTAAACGCGGCCACCCCCGGTCGCTCCGCCGCTCCTCGCCTCTCTCCCTTGGCCGATGATACGGGACCCCTCACGAGGGGTGCGGGGCGCAGGGCGGCCAGGAGGCGTACGAGGTCGGTCGGGCGGCCGGACGGGGCCAGGGGGCGGGGCGCTGAGGCGCGGCGGGGGGCGGCAGGTGTACACGTGCTCGGACGTGGTGGTGGACGTGCACCGGGCGGGGGACGCCCCCGAGGCCCCCGAGGACCCCCCCGAGTTCGAGCTCGTGCGCCCCGCCCCGCCTGCCCCTCCGCCCTGCGCCGCGCGGGGCCGACGGGGCGGGGCGGGGCCGGCGGGCGGGGCAGCTGCTGGCGACGGAGCCGTTCTCGGGCCCGCCGGCGTCGGGGCAGCTGCCGCGATACGAGGAGCACATCGTCGAGCCCGAGCGCCGCCGCGGCAACGACGGCGAGGGCGAGGAGATCCTCCCGCTCGAGCGCAAGCCGCGGCGGTGCGGCCGTGTCGCGCGCTTCCGGTCGCCGCCGGCGGGGCAGGCGATCTCCATCCCCCTCGCCATCAACGTCGTCTCCTTCAAGCACAACAACGTGCTGTACCGGATCGTGGTGTGCGGGGAGTGCGGGGCGGGGAACGGGCGGACGGTGCGGCGCCTCTACGGCGTCCTCGACCGGCCCGTCCGCAGCGTCTCCAAGGAGATCAAGCGCAAGGGCCCGCCCGCCTCGTCCCGCCCCGCCCCTCGCGCCGCGTGCGCCCCTCTTGACGCCGGCGGCAGGGGCGGCGGGGCCTGCGGGGCCGGTGGAGGCGGCGGTGCCGACGCCGGTGCCGCGGGCGCTGACGTCGGGGAGCGAGGCCGGCGGCCCCGGCTCCGCCCGCGACGACGAGGCCGGCCCCGCCGCCGCGCGCCAGCCCAAGCAAGGTGCCCCGCCCTGTGCCGCCCGCGCTCCAGCCCCCGGCGACGGCGGCTGAGCTCGCGGCAGGGACAGGCGGGGCCGGGGGCGGGGCCGGGGGCGGGCTGGAGCCGCCCGAGCTGCACCCCGTCTCCTCCGCCTCGTCCTCCTCCTCCACGCCCCGCCCGTCCCGCCGCCCCGGCCTCGGCCGGCGCCGCCGGGGAGGGGCGGGGGGCCCGCGGCGGAACGCGCGGCGGGCGACGGCGGTGGCGGGGATGCGGCGGGTGCGCGGCTGGGCCGAGGCGCAGGCGGCGGGGCGCCGCGGGGCGGAGGGCGGGTCGGAGGAGGGCGACGGGGGCCAGGAGGCCTGCGCCGCCCCTCCGAGATCGAGCGCGAGGCCGCCTCCGGCCCCGACGGGGAGGAGGACGAGGCCGCCGCCTCGGCCCGCCCCGCGAAGCCCCGCCCCGCCGCCCCCGCCCGACCGGCGCCCCCGCGGCGGCCCGCCGCCCGGAGGCTAAGGCCGACGGCGCTCCTCGCCGCCGCGGCCCCGGCCGCCCCGTGCGCCCCCCTTTCCCGCCCCGCCCGCCTCGTCTCGAGCGCGCCGGCGCGGGCGCAGGAGGGGGACGCGGCGCCGGGCTTCGCTGCGGCGGTGAAGGCGGAGCGCGAGGAGGCGGAGGCGGGCGCGGGGGCGCGGAGCGGGCCGCGGGCGGGGCGCGGGGCCCTCGGAGGCGACACCGCCATCGCGCAGCTCGAGCAGGAGAGGCGCGCCGCGCCCCGCGGCGGGCGCCTCTCTGGGGCACACACTCACGGCCGGGGGCGGCAGGCAGCGGTCGGTGGCGGCGTTCACGTGTGAGATCGAGCGGTGGCACCGGGCGGCGGTGGCGTCGGAGGGGCGGCGGCGGGAGCTCGAGGAGCGGCTGGTGGAGCGGGCGGAGGAGGTGCGCCAGCTGCGCGAGGCCCACGCCGACGAGGCCCGCCGCGCCGACCGCCTCCGCCTCGAGCTCGACTCCGCCAAGGCCGCCCCGCCCCGCCCGCCCGCGCCCCGCGCCCGCGCCTTCCCGGCTGAGGCTGCGGGGCGGGCAGGACGAGGTGCGGGAGCTGCAGCAGCGCCTTCGCCACGGCCACGCCGACCGCCACCGCGAGCCCCGCCCGCCCGCACCCGCCTCGACCCCGCACACGAGGCCCGCCCGCCCCGCCCCGCCCCCCCCCCCCCCCCCCCCCCCCCCCGCCCGCCCCCGCCAAAACTGATGGGGAGGGGGCGCAGGAGGATGTGGGGGGGGCGCTGGGGAAGCGGAAGGGCCCGCCGAGCCCCGCGCGCCTCTCCGAGGGCCTCATCCTCCTCTCCGCCCTCGCCGCCCGCCCCGACCCCGCCGCCCCCGACGCGCACCCCGCCGCCCCGGCCCCCGCCCCAGCCGAGGATCACGCTGCCCCCGCCCAGGGCACCCCCGCCCCGGGGCCCGACGCGCTCGCGGCTGCGCTATAAGCCAGACGCGCTCGCGGCTGCGCTATAGGCCCTTTCAGCAAAGGTTGAAGCCTTTCTTTGCACATACGTGCCCCCATGACTCACTGGATTAATGGCTCTTTCGTCCTCGGGTTCGATTTCAGTCATGTGGAGGTATATATGCAGTGCTAGATTGATCATGATATCTATTTCAGCTGTCGCTCTCAGTACATTATGTAGAACTCGGAATGTGACTCTAGATCTGAATAATGAAATTGTCCCAGATTTGAAGGCCCTTGACTTCAATGCATATGACGTCCCGCAGTGCTAGTACTTCGATAGCAGTAGCCAGCGCTGTAGCCACCCTTCAAACTTGGAAGCCAACTCCTGATCATGATAGCCGTAGATAGCCGCGCCGTAGATCCAAAACTTGAATTTCGAAGTTTCGAAAATTCGCAATTCATCTGATGATCATCGGATATCGATCTAGCTGCAGAAGCCTTGAAGCCTTGAACTCTCGGAAGCCAGCCATTAAATATTCAAACTTGAAATTGAGTTCACGGTTAACTCAGAGAGTGGCAATCACGAATGCCACGTGCACAGTGCCACCATGCAGTGGCATGCACGGTGTCGACGTCATGATCACGGTTTCAAGTGCACGCTTTTGAGCCCTAAAGTCTCCGAGGCTCAGGGCCTCAGGGCCTGCCACTTCAGCTGCAGTACACTGCCAGGCCCTGAGGGGCCCGGGGCCGCGGCCGCGGCCGCCGGGCTGGGCCGCCGCGCCACTGGGTCAACCGTGAACTGCAGCTGGCGACCGTCGGACCACGTATGCTCCAGCCACAAAGTGTCAAAGTGTACTACGCCGTGACGGTACTACGGTAACCTTTCAGCAATCAAGTGCACGCTTTGAGCCCTCGGAGCCCAGAACGCCCCGCGGCCTCAGGCCCACGGTCACACGCACCGAGTTACAAGACCTGAATATGCCATAGATTCAATACTTCACACGAGGAAAGAGCGCAGCGGGCCTGGTCGGATGACGTGGAGGGTCGGACCAATAACTTTATTAAATACTACGATAGGGGCGTGGGCGCGTGCAGGGTGGCGCCTCGGGAGGGGCGTCAGGAGACGCTGCGGCGGAGGGCGGCGCGGGCGGCGGGGCCGCGGGGGGCCGCGGCGGCGGCGCCGGCGGCCTCTGCCTCGGCGAGCATGCGCAGGAGGGCCTCCCGGGGCCCGCCTGCGCCCCGCCCCGCCCCGCCCCCGGCCCCGCGCCCCGCCGCCCCCGCCGGAGCCCGCGGGGGGCCCCGGCAGCGGCCCCACCACGCGCCGCACGTTGTTGGCCGGCGGGGCGCGGCGGGGCGGCGGGGGGCGGGGCGGCGCGGGCGGAGCCGCCGGAGCCGGCGCCCGAGGCGGCCCCGAGCTCGAGGGCGAGGCCGCCCCGCTGCGCCCCGGCCCCGTCGGCGCCCGCCTGCCCGCGCCCTGCGTGGTCCCCGGCGCACCTCGCGGCGGCGTGGCGGAAGGCCGCGTCGCCGGCCGACCCCTCGCTCGCCCCGCTCAGCTTCCGCGGCGCAAGCCAGTACGCCCTGCCCGCCCGTCGCCCGCCGGAGCACGGGGTGCGGGGGCGGGGGTCGGGGGCGGACCGGAGGCCGTCGGAGCCGTCGGAGGCGCCGCCGTCGTCGCCGAGGAGCGCCCGCACGCGCTCCACCACCGCCGCCTGCCGCCCCGCCCTCGGCCCCGCCCCGCCGCAGCCCCGGAGGGGGGCGCGCCGCGCACGCGCTTCTCGTGGAGGGGCCGGCGGAGGTCGCGCTCCTGGGCGAAGGGGTCCCCGCGCCGCAGCAGCCACAGCAGGTGGTCCACGAACGCCCGCTCCTCCCCTCCGCCCCCAGCCCCGACGGGCTCGCCAGAGGCGGCGGCGCCGTCGCCGCGATCGCCGGCGCCGACGGCTGGCTCGGCGACGCGTGCAGCGGGCCGGCGGCGCCGCCACGGGCGAGCGCGGCATGAACGCCGGGGCGCGGCGGGTCGTCGGGAGGCAGAAGTGGCCCGTGTCGTCCACGTCCCGCCCTGCGCGCTCGCGCTGGTCAGGCGCCCCGCGTGCGGAGCGCCGCGCGGGGCGGGGCGGGGCGCGCCAGGCACGCGAAGGCGTCCTGCACCGACTTGCCCCCCGCGCGCGACAGCGTCGCGTACGCCGTCCGCCGCGGTGGCGCCTCCGCTGCCGGCGCGTCAGAGTGCCGCCGCGGCGCTGCAGCCGCACGCGGCGGGAACGACCTGCAAGGACGCGGGCGAGGGACGAGTTGAGCTTGTTGACTTTCTTCAGCTCCTCCCGCACGGTCTCGAGCTCGGCGCTCAGCTCGACGAGCTTTGCAGAGCGCTCCATCAATGCCGCAAGCATGATATCCTCGGACGCCGACGCGGCGCGGCTCGTTGACCCGCCCTGCTCGTCCTCCTCGTCCTCCTCGTCCGTGGACACCGAGCGCCGCCTGTGCTGAGAAGAAGACTCTTCTCGCCCAGACGCGAGCGGCGTGGCCACCTGGGCAGCGTCCAGCGCCGGCGGAGGGGAAACTGGCCCGCCGAGGAAAGGGTGGAGCTCGCGCGAGAGGGCGAAAGACCTGGCCCAAACTCTTAGCGCTTTAAGGCAGTCACCGGAGGAGCGCACCTCTTCTGCGGGCTGAGCGACCGCCCGGTCTCCTTCTCCTGCTGGAGCCGGGCCTTGCGCGTCCGCGGGCCGTCGCCGCTGAGCCGGCCCTTCGCAGGCGGCATGGTAGCGCTGGGTTGGACCGCCTCGTTTCGCGGTGGCGGCAGCCCCGAGTTTTTTTCGGTTGGGGTACGAAGGCGAATCGCTGACTCGACGCCCTCGCAGCCTCGCAGCCCGCAGCCCGTGCGAAGCGCTCTTTCCAGCTTCGTGAGCTAGCAGCGCATCAGAGCCCGCGGCGACAGCGATGGCGGAGCCCGAGAGCAAGCGCCCGAAGCGCGCGACCTCCCCGCGCGAGGACGAGTTCCTGATCGTGAGCGTTGTCGCGAAGAACAGGCCCGAGCTCCCCGCGGTCGTCACGAGGTTCGGGCGGCGTGCGCTCGAATCTTGCCCCCGCCTGACGCGAGCTGCAGGGTCGTCGCGGACAGCGGGTGCAGGATCGTCGACATCAAACAGATCGTCGTGCACGAAACCTACACGGTCTCCATCGTCGTGCACCCCGAGGGCCAGCACGCCGGCAGCGCGAGTCAGGTCATCAAGGAGCTCCTGTTCAAGGCGAAGGAGCTCGGCGCCGAGCTGGATTTCAAGCTCCTCCCAGCTAAGGATATCCACGCGGAGCTGACGGAGGTTTGCCGCGGCGGGCGCTGCAGCTAATCGCATCCCGCCGCTGACCCTGGGGCGGGCGGCGCAGGGCAAGCAGTACGCGATCACCGTGATCAACGAGGCCATCCCGCCTGTGTTCCTGGCGGAGCTCACGGAGACCCTCGCCAGCCACAACGTCAACATCGACAAGATCCAGATGCTCAGCGAGGGTGCGCCGGGCTCGGCGCGGCGGCGCGGGCGGGGCCGACGGGGGGCGCAGCGGGGGACGCGGCGGAGGCGTCTTCGGCGCCGCGGCGGCGGCTGCAGTGCATCGAGTTCAGCGTCACGTTCGCGCCGGAGCTGGACCTGCCGGCCGTGAAGCGCACGCTGCTCGCCCTCAGCAAGAAGCACGCCGTCGACGTCGCCCTGCAGGCGCCCGCCCTCCCCGCCCGCCCGCGCTCCCGCGCTCCGAGTTGCCTCGGGCCGACGGGGCGGGGCGGGGCGGGGCAGCCGGAGACGCTCTTCCGGCGCTCGAAGCGGCTGATCGTGATGGACATGGACTCGACGCTCATCCAGCAGGAGGCCCGCCCCCGCCCCCGTCCCCTCGGCCCCGGCGGCCCCGGGCGCGCACGAACGAGGGGGCGCGGGGGCAGGTGATCGAGGAGCTGGCGAAGCACGCGGGGGTCTTCGAGAAGGTGCAGGAGATCACGCACCGCGCCATGAACGGCGAGCTCGACTTCAACCAGGCCCGCCCCGCCCCGCCCCGCCCCCGCCCCGCGGCGGCCTCACGCGGCGACAGTCCCTGGAGGAGCGCTGCAAGCTGCTCAAGGGCATCCCCGCCGACGTCTTCCAGGCGCGCGCGCGGGGCCCCCGCATCCCGCGCCGCCCGCACCCCCTGACGCAGCGCGCAGGACGTGATCAAGAACCTGCTCTACACGGAGGGCGTCCCCTTCTTCGCCCGCGCCCTAAAGAGCGTGCGCCCCGCCCCGCCCGCATCGCGGCGCGGCGCGGCGGCCCGAGCGGGGCGCAGCTGGGGTACAAGCTGGCAGTGATCTCGGGCGGCTTCACGCCCGTCACGGAGCACGTGAAGAAGGAGCTCTCCTTCGACTACGCCTTCGCCAACACCCTCGAGGCGCACCGCTTCTCCCGCCGCCCCGCCGGCCGCCTCGCTGAGGCCGCGGCCGCGCAGGTGGACGAGAAGACGCGGACGCTGACGGGGCGGACGGTGGGCCCTATCGTGAACGCGCAGCGCAAGGCCGACCTGCTCCGCTTCATCGCCCAGAAGGAGGGCATCTCCCTCGACCAGGTCCGGCCCGGGGCCCGGCCCGCCCCCCTCCCGCCCAGTTGGCCGACGGGCGGGGCAGTCGATCGCGATCGGGGACGGGGCGAACGACCTGCTGATGCTCTCGGTGGCGGGGCTGGGGATCGCCTTCAACGCGAAGCCCAAGGTGCAGGAGGCCGCCAACTTCCGCATCAACCAGCGCAACATGGACTCCGTCCTCTACCTCCTCGGCATCACCGACCGCGACGCCCGCGCCCTCCTCCCCGCCCGCCCCGCTTTGTAGTTCTAGGCCGGTGTGTGCTAAGCTTACGGGCGGTCGGAAGGGAATCCGAGCACGGCGCCCCGCCAGATGCACATGATGTTGATATTTCATACTTGGGCGAAGCACCCACAGACAGATTGAAAAAAGATATAGCTATGACAGTTACATGAAGACTAAATATATACTAAATATATATCTATGATCTCTGAATACTAGCTTCTACGTAAAATTACGCCAGTTTTCTGCACGACCAAACATTCGTTGCAACGTACACACAACGAACGACGTCTCCTACCGCTACAGCGGAAGGAGCCGCGCCAGACATGAAGGCGCATGAACCGCCTGAAGTGGCAATCGTGCTGGTATTGGACCCGGTTCCGTAGTGAAGTTCAAAGGTAAGCCCAACATAGGCGTCAGCCGGGCATGTCAGCGTGGTAGCAAAAACAGAAGTGAAGTAATGAACGGAGTTGGGTGTTGTTGCATCGAGCGTAAGCGCGCCCGTCACGGCATTGACTTTGGATACGGTGCGTCCATTCATCGTACCGAGCTGGCGGCACGACCATCTCTCCGAATTCGTCGTCTCGTCCACCATGGAGCACAGGTACCCGCTGTCTCCGCTCGCTGCCAGACTGGTCGTCGTGCCATCGTCGAACTTGGCATTCGTCACGGTGGCAGTCGGCACCTTAATTGTTACGCCTGTCACACCGCTCTTCACGTAGATGAAGAACGTCGCCCCCATCGACGCCGGAAGCGTGACGTCCACATCGTTCGTTGTGATGTATTGAATCGCACTGGATGTTTCATCGAGTGTGATATCAGTTGCCCGAGCATTAACAGTGAACTTGGCGAGTCCCGTCACCGTTACGCCGCCAGAGGCCACCGTCAGCTTCTCCAGCGTCGTACCGAGCTGGCGGCACGACCATCTCTCCGAATTCGTCGTCTCGTCCACCATGGAGCACAGGTACCCGCTGCCTCCGCTCGCTGCCAGACTGGTCGTCGTGCCATCGTCGAATCTGAAAGTGTTGGGTGTAGTCGGCACGTTGATCGTCACACCAGTTGTGCCGCTCTTCACGTAGATGAAGAAGGTTGAACCCTTTGTCACCGGCAGATTAAGGACTGCGTTATCCGTTGTGACATACTGAATCGGACTCGAGGATGTGCCAAGGTTGACGGTGGCTGTCGACGCATCGACACTAAATGTAGTGGGCCCGGTAACCGAGAGACCAGTGCGTGCCGTGAACAAGCCCGTTGAGGTGAGGGATCCGAAGATGTTCAGCAGGCCTGTCGAGGTGACCGTGCCCGTGACGCCCATCGTCCCCGTCGTGAGGACGTTCCCGCTCGTGTCCACCACGAACCTGTTGCTCATGACGTTGAGCCCGCCGTTCGCGTTCACCAAAGACGTGAAGGCGGCCTCCCCGAGAACGTTCAGCAGGCCCGTCGAGGTGACCGTGCCCGTGATGCCGACCATGCCCGTCGCCAGCGTGTTCCCGCTCGTGTCCACCACGAAGCGGTTCGAGATGACATTCATCCCGCCGTCCGCGTTGAGCAGAGAAGAGAACGATGCAGACCCAACGACATTCAGCAGACCAGTTGAGGTGACCGTGCCGGTGATGCCGACCATGCCCGTCGCCAGCACGTTCCCGCTCGTGTCCACCACGAAGCGGTTCGAGATCACGTTCACGCCGCCGTTCGCGTTCACCAGCGACGTGAACACCGCCGCCCCCAGAACGTTCAGCAGGCCCGTCGAGGTGACGGTGCCCGTGATGCCCACCGCGCCCGTCGCCAGCGTGTTCCCGCTCGTGTCCACCACGAAGCGGTTCGAGATGACATTCATCCCGCCGTCCGCGTTGAGCAGAGAGGAGAACGATGCAGACCCAACGACATTCAGGAGACCAGTCGACGTCACCGTGCCGGTGATGCCGACCATGCCCGTCGCCAGCACGTTCCCGCTCGTGTCCACCATGAAGCGGTTCGAGATCACGTTCACGCCGCCGTTCGCGTTCACCAGCGACGTGAACACCGCCGCCCCCAGCACGTTCAGCAGGCCCGTCGAGGTGACGGTGCCCGTGATGCCCACCGCGCCCGTCGCCAGCGTGTTCCCGCTCGTGTCCACCACGAAGCGGTTCGAGATGACATTCATCCCGCCGTCCGCGTTGAGCAGAGAGGAGAACGATGCAGACCCAACGACATTCAGGAGACCAGTCGACGTCACCGTGCCGGTGATGCCGACCATGCCCGTCGCCAGCACGTTCCCGCTCGTGTCCACCATGAAGCGGTTCGAGATCACGTTCACGCCGCCGTTCGCGTTCACCAGCGACGTGAACACCGCCGCCCCCAGCACGTTCAGCAGGCCCGTCGAGGTGACGGTGCCCGTGATGCCCACCGCGCCCGTCGCCAGCACGTTGCCCGACATGTCCACCACGAACTTGTTCGCCATCACGTTCAGGAACCCGTTCGCATTGAGCAGGCCCGTCGAGGTGACCGTGCCCGTGATGCCTACCATGCCCGTCGCCAGGGCGTTCCCGCTCGTGTCCACCACGAAGCGGTTCGAGATCACGTTCACGCCGCCGTTCGCGTTCACCAGCGACGTGAACACCGCCGCCCCCAGCACGTTCAGCAGGCCCGTCGAGGTGACGGTGCCCGTGATGCCCACCGCGCCCGTCGCCAGCGTGTTCCCGCTCGTGTCCACCACGAAGCGGTTCGAGATGACATTCATCCCGCCGTCCGCGTTGAGCAGAGAGGAGAACGATGCAGACCCAACGACATTCAGGAGACCAGTCGACGTCACCGTGCCGGTGATGCCGACCATGCCCGTCGCCAGCACGTTCCCGCTCGTGTCCACCATGAAGCGGTTCGAGATCACGTTCACGCCGCCGTTCGCGTTCACCAGCGACGTGAACACCGCCGCCCCCAGCACGTTCAGCAGGCCCGTCGAGGTGACGGTGCCCGTGATGCCCACCGCGCCCGTCGCCAGCACGTTGCCCGACATGTCCACCACGAACTTGTTCGCCATCACGTTCAGGAACCCGTTCGCATTGAGCAGGCCCGTCGAGGTGACCGTGCCCGTGATGCCTACCATGCCCGTCGCCAGGGCGTTCCCGCTCGTGTCCACCACGAAGCGGTTCGAGATCACGTTCACGCCGCCGTTCGCGTTCACCAGCGACGTGAACACCGCCGCCCCCAGCACGTTCAGCAGGCCCGTCGAGGTGACGGTGCCCGTGATGCCCACCGCGCCCGTCGCCAGCGTGTTCCCGCTCGTGTCCACCACGAAGCGGTTCGAGATGACATTTATCCCGCCGTCCGCGTTGAGCAGAGAGGAGAACGATGCAGACCCAACGACATTCAGGAGACCAGTCGACGTCACCGTGCCGGTGATGCCGACCATGCCCGTCGCCAGCACGTTCCCGCTCGTGTCCACCACGAAGCGGTTCGAGATCACGTTCACGCCGCCGTTCGCGTTCACCAGCGACGTGAACACCGCCGCCCCCAGCACGTTCAGCAGGCCCGTCGAGGTGACGGTGCCCGTGATGCCCACCGCGCCCGTCGCCAGCACGTTGCCCGACATGTCCACCACGAACTTGTTCGCCATCACGTTCAGGAACCCGTTCGCGTTGAGCAGGCCCGTCGAGGTGACCGTGCCCGTGATGCCGACCATGCCCGTCGCCAGGGCGTTCCCGCTCGTGTCCACCACGAAGCGGTTCGAGATCACGTTCACGCCGCCGTTCGCGTTCACCAGCGACGTGAACACCGCCGCCCCCAGCACGTTCAGCAGGCCCGTCGAGGTGACGGTGCCCGTGATGCCCACCGCGCCCGTCGCCAGCGTGTTCCCGCTCGTGTCCACCACGAAGCGGTTCGAGATGACATTCATCCCGCCGTCCGCGTTGAGCAGAGAGGAGAACGATGCAGACCCAACGACATTCAGGAGACCAGTCGACGTCACCGTGCCCGTGATGCCGACCATGCCCGTCGCCAGCACGTTCCCGCTCGTGTCCACCATGAAGCGGTTCGAGATCACGTTCACGCCGCCGTTCGCGTTCACCAGCGACGTGAACACCGCCGCCCCCAGCACGTTCAGCAGGCCCGTCGAGGTGACGGTGCCCGTGATGCCCACCGCGCCCGTCGCCAGCACGTTGCCCGACATGTCCACCACGAACTTGTTCGCCATCACGTTCAGGAACCCGTTCGCATTGAGCAGGCCCGTCGAGGTGACCGTGCCCGTGATGCCTACCATGCCCGTCGCCAGGGCGTTCCCGCTCGTGTCCACCACGAAGCGGTTCGAGATCACGTTCACGCCGCCGTTCGCGTTCACCAGCGACGTGAACACCGCCGCCCCCAGCACGTTCAGCAGGCCCGTCGAGGTGACGGTGCCCGTGATGCCCACCGCGCCCGTCGCCAGCACGTTGCCCGACATGTCTACCACGAACTTGTTCGCCATCACGTTCAGGAACCCGTTCGTGTTGAGCAGGCCCGTCGAGGTGACCGTGCCCGTGATGCCGACCATGCCCGTCGCCAGGGCGTTCCCGCTCGTGTCCACCACGAAGCGGTTCGAGATCACGTTCACGCCGCCGTTCGCGTTCACCAGCGACGTGAACACCGCCGCCCCCAGCACGTTCAGCAGGCCCGTCGAGGTGACGGTGCCCGTGATGCCCACCGCGCCCGTCGCCAGCGTGTTCCCACTGGCGTCCACCACGAAGCGGTTCGAGATGACATTCATCCCGCCGTCCGCGTTGAGCAGAGAGGAGAACGATGCAGACCCAACGACATTCAGGAGGCCAGTCGACGTCACCGTGCCCGTGATGCCGACCATGCCCGTCGCCAGCACGTTCCCGCTCGTGTCCACCATGAAGCGGTTCGAGATCACGTTCACGCCGCCGTTCGCGTTCACCAGCGATGTGAACACCGCCGCCCCCAGCACGTTCAGAAGGCCCGTCGAGGTGACGGTGCCCGTGATGCCCACCGCGCCCGTCGCCAGCACGTTGCCCGACATGTCCACCACGAACTTGTTCGCCATCACGTTCAGGAACCCGTTCGCGTTGAGCAGGCCCGTCGAGGTGACCGTGCCCGTGATGCCGACCATGCCCGTCGCCAGGGCGTTCCCGCTCGTGTCCACCACGAAGCGGTTCGAGATCACGTTCACGCCGCCGTTCGCGTTCACCAGCGACGTGAACACCGCCGCCCCCAGCACGTTCAGCAGGCCCGTCGAGGTGACGGTGCCCGTGATGCCCACCGCGCCCGTCGCCAGCACGTTGCCCGACATGTCCACCACGAACTTGTTCGCCATCACGTTCAGGAACCCGTTTGCGTTGAGCAGGCCCGTCGAGGTGACCGTGCCCGTGATGCCGACCATGCCCGTCGCCAGGGCGTTCCCGCTCGTGTCCACCACGAAGCGGTTCGAGATCACGTTCACGCCGCCGTTCGCGTTCACCAGCGACGTGAACACCGCCGCCCCCAGCACGTTCAGCAGGCCTGTCGAGGTGACGGTGCCCGTGATGCCCACCGCGCCCGTCGCCAGCACGTTGCCCGACATGTCCACCACGAACTTGTTCGACATCACGTTCAGGAACCCGTTCGCGTTGAGCAGGCCCGTCGAGGTGACCGTGCCCGTGATGCCGACCATGCCCGTCGCCAGGGCGTTCCCGCTCGTGTCCACCACGAAGCGGTTCGAGATCACGTTCACGCCGCCGTTCGCGTTCACCAGCGACGTGAACACCGCCGCCCCCAGCACGTTCAGCAGGCCCGTCGAGGTGACGGTGCCCGTGATGCCCACCGCGCCCGTCGCCAGCACGTTGCCCGACATGTCCACCACGAACTTGTTCGCCATCACGTTCAGGAACCCGTTCGCGTTGAGCAGGCCCGTCGAGGTGACCGTGCCCGTGATGCCGACCATGCCCGTCGCCAGGGCGTTCCCGCTCGTGTCCACCACGAAGCGGTTCGAGATCACGTTCACGCCGCCGTTCGCGTTCACCAGCGACGTGAACACCGCCGCCCCCAGCACGTTCAGCAGGCCTGTCGAGGTGACGGTGCCCGTGATGCCCACCGCGCCCGTCGCCAGCACGTTGCCCGACATGTCCACCACGAACTTGTTCGCCATCACGTTCAGGAACCCGTTCGCGTTGAGCAGGCCCGTCGAGGTGACCGTGCCCGTGATGCCGACCATGCCCGTCGCCAGGGCGTTCCCGCTCGTGTCCACCACGAAGCGGTTCGAGATCACGTTCACGCCGCCGTTCGCGTTCACCAGCGACGTGAACACCGCCGCCCCCAGCACGTTCAGCAGGCCCGTCGAGGTGACGGTGCCCGTGATGCCCACCGCGCCCGTCGCCAGCACGTTGCCCGACATGTCCACCACGAACTTGTTCGCCATCACGTTCAGGAACCCGTTCGCGTTGAGCAGGCCCGTCGAGGTGACCGTGCCCGTGATGCCGACCATGCCCGTCGCCAGGGCGTTCCCGCTCGTGTCCACCACGAAGCGGTTCGAGATCACGTTCACGCCGCCGTCCGCGTTGAGCAGAGAAGAGAACGATGCTCCCCCGAGAATATTCAGCAGACCCGTCGAGGTGACGGTGCCCGTGATGCCCACCGCGCCCGTCGCCAGCACGTTGCCCGACATGTCCACCACGAACTTGTTCGCCATCACGTTCAGGAACCCGTTCGCGTTAAGCAGGCCCGTCGAGGTGACCGTGCCCGTGATGCCGACCATGCCCGTCGCCAGGGCGTTCCCGCTCGTGTCCACCACGAAGCGGTTCGAGATCACGTTCACGCCGCCGTTCGCGTTCACCAGCGACGTGAACACCGCCGCCCCCAGCACGTTCAGCAGGCCCGTCGAGGTGACGGTGCCCGTGATGCCCACCGCGCCCGTCGCCAGCACGTTGCCTGACATGTCCACCACGAACTTGTTCGCCATCACGTTCAGGAACCCGTTCGCGTTGAGCAGGCCCGTCGAGGTGACCGTGCCCGTGATGCCGACCATGCCCGTCGCCAGGGCGTTCCCGCTCGTGTCCACCACGAAGCGGTTCGAGATCACGTTCACACCGCCGTTCGCGTTCACCAGCGACGTGAACACCGCCGCCCCCAGCACGTTCAGCAGGCCCGTCGAGGTGACGGTGCCCGTGATGCCCACCGCGCCCGTCGCCAGCACGTTGCCCGACATGTCCACCACGAACTTGTTCGCCATCACGTTCAGGAACCCGTTCGCGTTGAGCAGGCCCGTCGAGGTGACCGTGCCCGTGATGCCGACCATGCCCGTCGCCAGGGCGTTCCCGCTCGTGTCCACCACGAAGCGGTTCGAGATCACGTTCACGCCGCCGTTCGCGTTCACCAGCGACGTGAACACCGCCGCCCCCAGCACGTTCAGCAGGCCCGTCGAGGTGACGGTGCCCGTGATGCCCACCGCGCCCGTCGCCAGCACGTTGCCCGACATGTCCACCACGAACTTGTTCGCCATTACGTTCAGGAACCCGTTCGCGTTGAGCAGGCCCGTCGAGGTGACCGTGCCCGTGATGCCGACCATGCCCGTCGCCAGGGCGTTCCCGCTCGTGTCCACCACGAAGCGGTTCGAGATCACGTTCACGCCGCCGTCCGCGTTGAGCAGAGAAGAGAACGATGCTCCCCCGAGAATATTCAGCAGACCCGTCGAGGTGACGGTGCCCGTGATGCCCACCGCGCCCGTCGCCAGCACGTTGCCCGACATGTCCACCACGAACTTGTTCGCCATCACGTTCAGGAACCCGTTCGCATTGAGCAGGCCCGTCGAGGTGACCGTGCCCGTGATGCCGACCATGCCCGTCGCCAGGGCGTTCCCGCTCGTGTCCACCACGAAGCGGTTCGAGATCACGTTCACGCCGCCGTTCGCGTTCACCAGCGACGTGAACACCGCCGCCCCCAGCACGTTCAGCAGGCCCGTCGAGGTGATGGTGCCCGTGATGCCCACCGCGCCCGTCGCCAGCACGTTGCCCGACATGTCCACCACGAACTTGTTCGCCATCACGTTCAGGAACCCGTTCGCGTTGAGCAGGCCCGTCGAGGTGACCGTGCCCGTGATGCCGACCATGCCCGTCGCCAGGGCGTTCCCGCTCGTGTCCACCACGAAGCGGTTCGAGATCACGTTCACGCCGCCGTTCGCGTTCACCAGCGACGTGAACACCGCCGCCCCAGCACGTTCAGCAGGCCCGTCGAGGTGACGGTGCCCGTGATGCCCACCGCGCCCGTCGCCAGCACGTTGCCCGACATGTCCACCACGAACTTGTTCGCCATCACGTTCAGGAACCCGTTCGCATTGAGCAGGCCGTCGAGGTGACCGTGCCCGTGATGCCGACCATGCCCGTCGCCAGGGCGTTCCCGCTCGTGTCCACCACGAAGCGGTTCGAGATCACGTTCACGCCGCCGTTCGCGTTCACCAGCGACGTGAACACCGCCGCCCCCAGCACGTTCAGCAGGCCCGTCGAGGTGATGGTGCCCGTGATGCCCACCGCGCCTGTCGCCAGCACGTTGCCCGACATGTCCACCACGAACTTGTTCGCCATCACGTTCAGGAACCCGTTCGCATTGAGCAGGCCCGTCGAGGTGACCGTGCCCGTGATGCCGACCATGCCCGTCGCCAGGGCGTTCCCGCTCGTGTCCACCACGAAGCGGTTCGAGATCACGTTCACGCCGCCGTTCGCGTTCACCAGCGACGTGAACACCGCCGCCCCCAGCACGTTCAGCAGGCCCGTCGAGGTGACGGTGCCCGTGATGCCCACCGCGCCCGTCGCCAGCACGTTGCCCGACATGTCCACCACGAACTTGTTCGCCATCACGTTCAGGAACCCGTTCGCATTGAGCAGGCCCGTCGAGGTGACCGTGCCCGTGATGCCGACCATGCCCGTCGCCAGGGCGTTCCCGCTCGTGTCCACCACGAAGCGGTTCGAGATCACGTTCACGCCGCTGTTCGCGTTCACCAGCGACGTGAACACCGCCGCCCCCAGCACGTTCAGCAGGCCCGTCGAGGTGATGGTGCCCGTGATGCCCACCGCGCCCGTCGCCAGCACGTTGCCCGACATGTCCACCACGAACTTGTTCGCCATCACGTTCAGGAACCCGTTCGCGTTGAGCAGGCCCGTCGAGGTGACCGTGCCCGTGATGCCGACCATGCCCGTCGCCAGGGCGTTCCCGCTCGTGTCCACCACGAAGCGGTTCGAGATCACGTTCACGCCGCCGTTCGCGTTCACCAGCGATGTGAACACCGCCGCCCCCAGCACGTTCAGCAGGCCCGTCGAGGTGACGGTGCCCGTGATGCCCACCGCGCCCGTCGCCAGCACGTTGCCCGACATGTCCACCACGAACTTGTTCGCCATCACGTTCAGGAACCCGTTCGCGTTGAGCAGGCCCGTCGAGGTGACTGTGCCCGTGATGCCGACCATGCCCGTCGCCAGGGCGTTCCCGCTCGTGTCCACCACGAAGCGGTTCGAGATCACGTTCACGCCGCCGTTCGCGTTCACCAGCGACGTGAACACCGCCGCCCCCAGCACGTTCAGCAGGCCTGTCGAGGTGACGGTGCCCGTGATGCCCACCGCGCCCGTCGCCAGCACGTTGCCCGACATGTCCACCACGAACTTGTTCGCCATCACGTTCAGGAACCCGTTCGCGTTGAGCAGGCCCGTCGAGGTGACCGTGCCCGTGATGCCGACCATGCCCGTCGCCAGGGCGTTCCCGCTCGTGTCCACCACGAAGCGGTTCGAGATCACGTTCACGCCGCCGTTCGCGTTCACCAGCGACGTGAACACCGCCGCCCCCAGCACGTTCAGCAGGCCCGTCGAGGTGACGGTGCCCGTGATGCCCACCGCGCCCGTCGCCAGCACGTTGCCCGACATGTCCACCACGAACTTGTTCGCCATCACGTTCAGGAACCCGTTCGCGTTGAGCAGGCCCGTCGAGGTGACCGTGCCCGTGATGCCGACCATGCCCGTCGCCAGGGCGTTCCCGCTCGTGTCCACCACGAAGCGGTTCGAGATCACGTTGACGCCGCCGTCCGCGTTGAGCAGAGAAGAGAACGATGCTCCCCCGAGAATATTCAGCAGACCCGTCGAGGTGACGGTGCCCGTGATGCCCACCGCGCCCGTCGCCAGCACGTTGCCCGACATGTCCACCACGAACTTGTTCGCCATCACGTTCAGGAACCCGTTCGCGTTGAGCAGGCCCGTCGAGGTGACCGTGCCCGTGATGCCGACCATGCCCGTCGCCAGGGCGTTCCCGCTCGTGTCCACCACGAAGCGGTTTGAGATCACGTTCACGCCGCCGTTCGCGTTCACCAGCGACGTGAACACCGCCGCCCCCAGCACGTTCAGCAGGCCCGTCGAGGTGACGGTGCCCGTGATGCCCACCGCGCCCGTCGCCAGCACGTTGCCCGACATGTCCACCACGAACTTGTTCGCCATCACGTTCAGGAACCCGTTCGCGTTGAGCAGGCCCGTCGAGGTGACCGTGCCCGTGATGCCGACCATGCCGTCGCCAGGGCGTTCCCGCTCGTGTCCACCACGAAGCGGTTCGAGATCACGTTCACGCCGCCGTTCGCGTTCACCAGCGACGTGAACACCGCCGCCCCAGCACGTTCAGCAGGCCCGTCGAGGTGACGGTGCCCGTGATGCCACCGCGCCCGTCGCCAGCACGTTGCCCGACATGTCCACCACGAACTTGTTCGCCATCACGTTCAGGAACCCGTTCGCATTGAGCAGGCCCGTCGAGGTGACCGTGCCCGTGATGCCGACCATGCCGTCGCCAGGGCGTTCCCGCTCGTGTCCACCACGAAGCGGTTCGAGATCACGTTCACGCCGCCGTTCGCGTTCACCAGCGACGTGAACACCGCCGCCCCCAGCACGTTCAGCAGGCCCGTCGAGGTGACGGTGCCGTGATGCCCACCGCGCCCGTCGCCAGCACGTTGCCCGACATGTCCACCACGAACTTGTTCGCCATCACGTTCAGGAACCCGTTCGCGTTGAGCAGGCCCGTCGAGGTGACCGTGCCCGTGATGCCGACCATGCCCGTCGCCAGGGCGTTCCCGCTCGTGTCCACCACGAAGCGGTTCGAGATCACGTTCACGCCGCCGTTCGCGTTCACCAGCGACGTGAACACCGCCGCCCCCAGCACGTTCAGCAGGCCCGTCGAGGTGACGGTGCCCGTGATGCCCACCGCGCCCGTCGCCAGCACGTTGCCCGACATGTCCACCACGAACTTGTTCTCCATCACGTTCAGGAACCCGTTCGCGTTGAGCAGGCCCGTCGAGGTGACCGTGCCCGTGATGCCGACCATGCCCGTCGCCAGGGCGTTCCCGCTCGTGTCCACCACGAAGCGGTTCGAGATCACGTTCACGCCGCCGTCCGCGTTGAGCAGAGAAGAGAACGATGCTCCCCCGAGAATATTCAGCAGACCCGTCGAGGTGACGGTGCCCGTGATGCCCACCGCGCCCGTCGCCAGCACGTTGCCCGACATGTCCACCACGAACTTGTTCGCCATCACGTTCAGGAACCCGTTCGCGTTGAGCAGGCCCGTCGAGGTGACCGTGCCCGTGATGCCGACCATGCCCGTCGCCAGGGCGTTCCCGCTCGTGTCCACCACGAAGCGGTTCGAGATCACGTTCACGCCGCCGTCCGCGTTCACCAGCGACGTGAACACCGCCGCCCCCAGCACGTTCAGCAGGCCCGTCGAGGTGACGGTGCCCGTGATGCCCACCGCGCCCGTCGCCAGCACGTTGCCCGACATGTCCACCACGAACTTGTTCGCCATCACGTTCAGGAACCCGTTCGCGTTGAGCAGGCCCGTCGAGGTGACCGTGCCCGTGATGCCGACCATGCCCGTCGCCAGGGCGTTCCCGCTCGTGTCCACCACGAAGCGGTTCGAGATCACGTTCACGCCGCCGTTCGCGTTCACCAGCGATGTGAACACCGCCGCCCCCAGCACGTTCAGAAGGCCCGTCGAGGTGACGGTGCCCGTGATGCCCACCGCGCCCGTCGCCAGCACGTTGCCCGACATGTCCACCACGAACTTGTTCTCCATCACGTTCAGGAACCCGTTCGCGTTGAGCAGGCCCGTCGAGGTGACCGTGCCCGTGATGCCGACCATGCCCGTCGCCAGGGCGTTCCCGCTCGTGTCCACCACGAAGCGGTTCGAGATCACGTTCACGCCGCCGTCCGCGTTGAGCAGAGAAGAGAACGATGCTCCCCCGAGAATATTCAGCAGACCCGTCGAGGTGACGGTGCCCGTGATGCCCACCGCGCCCGTCGCCAGCACGTTGCCCGACATGTCCACCACGAACTTGTTCGCCATCACGTTCAGGAACCCGTTCGCGTTGAGCAGGCCCGTCGAGGTGACCGTGCCCGTGATGCCGACCATGCCCGTCGCCAGGGCGTTCCCGCTCGTGTCCACCACGAAGCGGTTCGAGATCACGTTCACGCCGCCGTCCGCGTTCACCAGCGACGTGAACACCGCCGCCCCAGCACGTTCAGCAGGCCCGTCGAGGTGACGGTGCCCGTGATGCCCACCGCGCCCGTCGCCAGCACGTTGCCCGACATGTCCACCACGAACTTGTTCGCCATCACGTTCAGGAACCCGTTCGCGTTGAGCAGGCCCGTCGAGGTGACCGTGCCCGTGATGCCGACCATGCCCGTCGCCAGGGCGTTCCCGCTCGTGTCCACCACGAAGCGGTTCGAGATCACGTTCACGCCGCCGTTCGCGTTCACCAGCGATGTGAACACCGCCGCCCCCAGCACGTTCAGAAGGCCCGTCGAGGTGACGGTGCCCGTGATGCCCACCGCGCCCGTCGCCAGCACGTTGCCCGACATGTCCACCACGAACTTGTTCGCCATCACGTTCAGGAACCCGTTCGCGTTGAGCAGGCCCGTCGAGGTGACCGTGCCCGTGATGCCGACCATGCCCGTCGCCAGGGCGTTCCCGCTCGTGTCCACCACGAAGCGGTTCGAGATCACGTTCACGCCGCCGTTCGCGTTCACCAGCGATGTGAACACCGCCGCCCCCAGCACGTTCAGCAGGCCCGTCGAGGTGACGGTGCCCGTGATGCCCACCGCGCCCGTCGCCAGCACGTTGCCCGACATGTCCACCACGAACTTGTTCGCCATCACGTTCAGGAACCCGTTCGCGTTGAGCAGGCCCGTCGAGGTGACCGTGCCCGTGATGCCGACCATGCCCGTCGCCAGGGCGTTCCCGCTCGTGTCCACCACGAAGCGGTTCGAGATCACGTTCACGCCGCCGTTCGCGTTCACCAGCGACGTGAACACCGCCGCCCCCAGCACGTTCAGCAGGCCCGTCGAGGTGACGGTGCCCGTGATGCCCACCGCGCCCGTCGCCAGCACGTTGCCCGACATGTCCACCACGAACTTGTTCGCCATCACGTTCAGGAACCCGTTCGCGTTGAGCAGGCCCGTCGAGGTGACCGTGCCCGTGATGCCGACCATGCCCGTCGCCAGGGCGTTCCCGCTCGTGTCCACCACGAAGCGGTTCGAGATCACGTTCACGCCGCCGTTCGCGTTCACCAGCGACGTGAACACCGCCGCCCCAGCACGTTCAGCAGGCCCGTCGAGGTGACGGTGCCCGTGATGCCCACCGCGCCCGTCGCCAGCACGTTGCCCGACATGTCCACACGAACTTGTTCGCCATCACGTTCAGGAACCCGTTCGCGTTGAGCAGGCCCGTCGAGGTGACCGTGCCCGTGATGCCGACCATGCCCGTCGCCAGGGCGTTCCCGCTCGTGTCCACCACGAAGCGGTTCGAGATCACGTTCACGCCGCCGTTCGCGTTCACCAGCGACGTGAACACCGCCGCCCCCAGCACGTTCAGCAGGCCCGTCGAGGTGACGGTGCCCGTGATGCCCACCGCGCCCGTCGCCAGCACGTTGCCCGACATGTCCACCACGAACTTGTTCGCCATCACGTTCAGGAACCCGTTCGCGTTGAGCAGGCCCGTCGAGGTGACCGTGCCCGTGATGCCGACCATGCCCGTCGCCAGGGCGTTCCCGCTCGTGTCCACCACGAAGCGGTTCGAGATCACGTTCACGCCGCCGTTCGCGTTCACCAGCGATGTGAACACCGCCGCCCCCAGCACGTTCAGAAGGCCGTCGAGGTGACGGTGCCCGTGATGCCCACCGCGCCCGTCGCCAGCACGTTGCCCGACATGTCCACCACGAACTTGTTCGCCATCACGTTCAGGAACCCGTTCGCGTTGAGCAGGCCCGTCGAGGTGACCGTGCCCGTGATGCCGACCATGCCCGTCGCCAGGGCGTTCCCGCTCGTGTCCACCACGAAGCGGTTCGAGATCACGTTCACGCCGCCGTTCGCGTTCACCAGCGATGTGAACACCGCCGCCCCCAGCACGTTCAGCAGGCCCGTCGAGGTGACGGTGCCCGTGATGCCCACCGCGCCCGTCGCCAGCACGTTGCCCGACATGTCCACCACGAACTTGTTCGCCATCACGTTCAGGAACCCGTTCGCGTTGAGCAGGCCCGTCGAGGTGACCGTGCCCGTGATGCCGACCATGCCCGTCGCCAGGGCGTTCCCGCTCGTGTCCACCACGAAGCGGTTCGAGATCACGTTCACGCCGCGTTCGCGTTCACCAGCGACGTGAACACCGCCGCCCCCAGCACGTTCAGCAGGCCCGTCGAGGTGACGGTGCCCGTGATGCCCACCGCGCCCGTCGCCAGCACGTTGCCCGACATGTCCACCACGAACTTGTTCGCCATCACGTTCAGGAACCCGTTCGCGTTGAGCAGGCCGTCGAGGTGACCGTGCCCGTGATGCCGACCATGCCCGTCGCCAGGGCGTTCCGCTCGTGTCCACCACGAAGCGGTTCGAGATCACGTTCACGCCGCCGTTCGCGTTCACCAGCGACGTGAACACCGCCGCCCCCAGCACGTTCAGCAGCCCGTCGAGGTGACGGTGCCCGTGATGCCACCGCGCCCGTCGCCAGCACGTTGCCCGACATGTCCACCACGAACTTGTTCGCCATCACGTTCAGGAACCCGTTCGCGTTGAGCAGGCCCGTCGAGGTGACCGTGCCCGTGATGCCGACCATGCCCGTCGCCAGGGCGTTCCCGCTCGTGTCCACACGAAGCGGTTCGAGATCACGTTCACGCCGCCGTTCGCGTTCACCAGCGACGTGAACACCGCGCCCCCAGCACGTTCAGCAGGCCCGTCGAGGTGACGGTGCCCGTGATGCCACCGCGCCCGTCGCCAGCACGTTGCCCGACATGTCCACCACGAACTTGTTCGCCATCACGTTCAGGAACCCGTTCGCGTTGAGCAGGCCCGTCGAGGTGACCGTGCCCGTGATGCCGACCATGCCCGTCGCCAGGGCGTTCCCGCTCGTGTCCACCACGAAGCGGTTCGAGATCACGTTCACGCCACCGTTCGCGTTCACCAGCGACGTGAACACAGCCGCCCCCAGCACGTTCAGCAGGCCCGTCGAGGTGACGGTGCCCGTGATGCCCACCGCGCCCGTCGCCAGCACGTTGCCCGACATGTCCACCACGAACTTGTTCGCCATCACGTTCAGGAACCCGTTCGCATTGAGCAGGCCCGTCGAGGTGACCGTGCCCGTGATGCCGACCATGCCCGTCGCCAGGGCGTTCCCGCTCGTGTCCACCACGAAGCGGTTCGAGATCACGTTCACACCGCCGTTCGCGTTCACCAGCGACGTGAACACCGCCGCCCCCAGCACGTTCAGCAGGCCCGTCGAGGTGACGGTGCCCGTGATGCCCACCGCGCCCGTAGCCAGCACGTTGCCCGACATGTCCACCACGAACTTGTTCGCCATCACGTTCAGGAACCCGTTCGCGTTGAGCAGGCCCGTCGAGGTGACTGTTCCTGTTACAGCCACGAAGCCAGTAGCAAGAACATTGCCGCTAGCATCAATGAGTAGCTTGTCTTCGCGAACACTCATTCCCCCTCCAGAGTAAAGTTGCTGACTCCATACCGATATTCCAGTCACCATCAGATTGCTTGCAATCAAATTCCCATATGCGTCAACCGCAAAACGATTTGTGCCGACGAGAATGCCGCCATTTGCATTCAACAGCCCGGTAGATGTCAATGTTCCCGAGACGGCAACTGTTCCAGTAATGAAGGTATTCCCTGACATGTCCACAACGAACTTGTTCGCCATCACGTTCAAGAACCCGTTCGCGTTGAGCAGGCCCGTCGACGTCAGTGTGCCTGTCACGCCAACAATGCCCGTGGAAAGCACGTTTCCAGACGGGTCGATCACGAACTTGTTGTCATGCACATTGATAAACCCGTTCGCATTCAGCAAGCCCGTCGACGTCACTGTACCCGTCACCCCCACAACTCCCGTGCCGAGCACGTTGCCCGACATGTCCACCACGAACTTGTTCAGGCCGACGTTCAGGAACCCGTTCGCGTTCAAGAGGCCCGTCGATGTAAGAGTGCCCGTGATGCCGACCATGCCCGTACCCAACACGTTGCCAGAAATATCGATGACGAATTTGTTTGCTCCAACATTCAAGAACCCGTTCGCGTTCAGCAGGCCCGTTGAGGTGACTGTGCCTGTCACGCCCACCATCCCCGTGCCAAGCACGTTACCGGACATGTCGATTACGAGTTTGTTGTCGTGAACATTCAGGAAACCATTCGCATTAAGCAGCCCAGTTGACGTTAGTGTGCCCGTCATGCCAACGACGCCAGTGCTCAGTACATTTCCCGACATGTCGATGACGAATTTGTTATCGTGCACGTTCAGGAATCCATTCGCATTCAACAACCCAGTCGAAGTTACTGTTCCTGTCACACCAACCCTCCCCGTTCCCAGAACGTTGCCCGACATATCAATGACGAATTTGTTCCCGCGAACGTTGAGGAAGCCGTTCGCGTTCAACAGGCCCGTCGAGGTCAGTGTTCCTGTCACGCCTATCATGCCAGTGCCAAGCACGTTGCCGGACATGTCCACCACGAATTTGTTCGCCATCACGTTCAGGAACCCGTTCGCGTCTAGCAGGCCCGTCGACGTGACCGTGCCTGTGATACCAACCGCTCCGGTGCTCAACAGGTTTCCAGACATGTCGATGACGAGTTTGTTCGCACGAACGTTGAGGAAGCCGTTCGCGTTCAGCAGGCCTGTCGAGGTGACAGTGCCCGTGATGCCGACCATCCCGGTGCCAAGAACGTTGCCCGACATATCAACAACGAACTTGTTGTCGTGAATGTTCAGGAACCCGTTCGCGTTGAGCAGGCCTGTCGACGTCAGTGTGCCTGTCACGCCAACAATGCCCGTGGAAAGCACGTTTCCAGACGGGTCGATCACGAACTTGTTGTCATGCACATTGATAAACCCGTTCGCATTCAGCAAGCCCGTCGACGTCACTGTACCCGTCACCCCCACAACTCCCGTGCCGAGCACGTTGCCCGACATGTCCACCACGAACTTGTTCAGGCCGACGTTCAGGAACCCGTTCGCGTTCAAGAGGCCCGTCGATGTAAGAGTGCCCGTGATGCCCACCATGCCCGTACCCAACACGTTGCCAGACATATCGATGACGAATTTGTTGGCGTGGACATTGAGGAAGCCGTTGGCGTTCAGGAGGCCAGTGGACGTAAGCGTGCCCGTCACGCCCACCATCCCCGTGCCCAGTACGTTGCCCGACATATCGATGACGAATTTGTTCCCGCGAACGTTGAGGAAGCCGTTCGCGTTCAGCAGGCCCGTTGAGGTGACTGTGCCTGTCAAGCCAACCAGCCCCGTGCCGAGCACGTTGCCAGACATATCAACGACGAATTTGTTGTCATGGACGTTGAGGAAGCCGTTCGCGTTCAGGAGGCCCGTCGAGGTGACCGTTCCTGTCACACCAACCCTCCCCGTTCCCAGTACGTTGCCGGACATGTCAACCACGAACTTGTTGTCGTGTACGTTGAGGAAGCCGTTCGCGTTCAACAGGCCAGTCGATGTCACGGTTCCCGTGATGCCAACCATCCCGGTGCCGAGAACGTTGCCCGACATGTCCACCACAAACTTGTTCGCCATCACGTTCAAGAACCCGTTCGCGTTGAGCAGGCCCGTCGACGTCAGTGTGCCTGTCACGCCAACAATGCCCGTGGAAAGCACGTTTCCAGACGGGTCGATCACGAACTTGTTGTCCTGCACATTGATAAACCCATTCGCATTCAGCAAGCCCGTCGACGTCACTGTACCCGTCACCCCCACAACTCCCGTGCCGAGCACGTTGCCCGACATGTCCACCACGAACTTGTTCAGGCCGACGTTCAGGAACCCGTTCGCGTTCAAGAGGCCCGTCGATGTAAGAGTGCCCGTGATGCCGACCATGCCCGTACCCAACACGTTGCCAGACATATCGATGGCAAATTTGTTGGCGTGGACATTGAGGAAGCCGTTGGCGTTCAGGAGGCCAGTGGACGTAAGCGTGCCCGTCACGCCCACCATCCCCGTGCCCAGTACGTTGCCCGACATATCGATGACGAATTTGTTCCCGCGAACGTTGAGGAAGCCGTTCGCGCTCAGCAGGCCCGTTGCGGTGACTGTGCCTGTCAAGCCAACCAGCCCCGTGCCGAGCACGTTGCCAGACATATCAACGACGAACTTGTTGTCATGGACGTTGAGGAAGCCGTTCGCGTTCAGGAGGCCCGTCGACGTGACCGTGCCTGTGATACCAACCGCTCCGGTGCTCAACAGGTTTCCAGACATGTCGATGACGAGTTTGTTCGCACGAACGTTGAGGAAGCCGTTCGCGTTCAGCAGGCCTGTCGAGGTGACAGTGCCCGTGATGCCGACCATCCCGGTGCCAAGAACGTTGCCCGACATATCAACAACGAACTTGTTGTCGTGAATGTTCAGGAACCCGTTCGCGTTGAGCAGGCCTGTCGACGTCAGTGTGCCTGTCACGCCA